>PVKA01020346.1:0-40434 GCA_004027165.1 Ctenomys sociabilis | reverse complement strand
GCCTCCCGAGTGCTGGGATTACAAGCATGCGCCACCACGCCCGGCGGGTGATGGTCTTTGAAGGTGGCATGCGTGTTCCCTGATAAACTTGCTGCTCCTTAATGTGACCCGGGTCGAGACAGGATGGTAGAGCTAATGCTCCGCGCTGTCAGCTGGGATCGAGCCTCGAGACAGAGGCTATGACTTCCTGGGGCTTGAAAGACTACATCAAAACTGAAGCCCTAGACTTCCTAAAACATTAAAGACTATATAATGCGGATCACTTTCTGCATATCCTCTCTGCATATGGCAGAGGTAAATTTAGGCCACCTGCCTAGCTCAGCTCATAGTAGTCACCTAATTCCCATGATTCTCAGCCAATCCTCCTCAAGCCACTCCCCCACTGAATAAAGACCAGGTGAGGCCCTGGGTCGCTCTCTTGGTTCTGGGAAGCCATCTTCGTGGTTGGACCTAGAGCCCCTTGACTCCACAATGGTTAAAAATATAATTTAATGTCTTCAACTTTGGCCATGGGTTACATGGAAAGTGGTAGATAGGAATCAACTTGACAGGATTCCAATAACGTAACCGTGGGATTACAAATATTGATTTTTTTTGGACTGAAACGAGGACCTGAGTCTTCTACAACCTTGTATTCAAGTTAACTGTTTTTTGGTCTGTTCTCTACCCTGTGCATATCTGTGGTTCATCCCCTTGGTCAATGTGGCTCGGTCACTTGGTGGTTGAGTTCAGCACCCTTGAGGAGAAATCTGCGGAGTGGCAGACTGGGTGGGCACAGCACAGAGCGGGGCAGGGCGTTGAGTCAGCGCTGACTGCTCCAGGATTTCTCGGCTGGCTGGACTTGGTGAACCAGTTGTGACTCCAGCTTTTTGCTGGTCTCTCAGGGTGGGAGAGTCCAAGCCTTACGGCCCCATTTCCATCCATCATCAGTTTTCCCACCTGAATACTGGCAGTGGTTTATTTGCCTTGAGTTGGAAACAGTTTGCATTTACACCTATAAATGTATTCATTCTTTTAATTTATGTAAGGCTTTTTCATACTCATGTCTTAACATGACAAATTTTGGTTTTCTACTGTGAGCACATTAGAAACATGTCATTGTGTAAGATGAAATAAAGTGCCGCAGTACATGGGGAAAAAAACGATCGCAAAGGTGAGACTTTGCTTTGAGAAGAAGGCCCCGAAACACATGTCCTAGAATGGTGGTAGCCTACAGAGTTTGTTCCTGGGGGCTGGGTTCAGAGTGCTCAGTGATCCAGGCACTTGACTTCTATAGCCAAGAGAGGGGGAAATCTGGCTCCTGCTTCAGCTGGCAGCAGACCCTGCTAGTGGTGGTTTTAGGTACATGCAGAGTCCAAGAATTGTGGGTCAGAAAGGCTTCCACCCAGGTTCCAGAAGAAGCCTGGGGACCCAAGCAGTGTGCCTCTCTGAAAGGGCGGTATGTAAAGCTGTGTGTGAGAAGCTGAAGGTTCAGGAGAGACCCCAAAGCTGAAGAATTCAGGAGTGTGGATCAACTGAGGAGAGCAGCAGAGAGGGGACAGATCGGACCCAAGAGAGAAGCCATGGCAGCTACAACCTCCAGAAGGGCCACAGGAGTGGAGCCTCCCAAGCTCTTTAGAGTGCATGTCTTTTTAAAAAATCTTTTATTTATTCATTCATTTGGTAGAGTCTCACTATGCAACTTGAACTCATAGTGATCCTCCTGTCTCAAACTCCCCAGTGCTGAGATTACAGGGGTGCACCACCATTCACAGTTCCAGGACCGGCATGGCATGTGGTACTGGGGATTGAACACAAGTCCTTTCACTTGCCAGGTAAGCACTTAGACTGCTGAGCTATCTCCCCAGCCCTGGAGTTCATGTCTTGCCATGAGTTGTACCAGGTGCTGCATATGTCCTACTGGATTTTGGACCTATTTTGGTCCCATTCCTTTATATTCCCTATTTGTTTTGTTCTTTTTTTTTGCAGAACTGGGGATTGAACTCAGGCCCTTGCGCTTGCCAGGGAAGTGCTTATTCTACTGAGCCATCTCCCCAGCCCCTCTATTCCCTATCTTTACTTTTTGGTTTTGGTTTTGGTTGGTTTTTTTTTTTTTTTTTTTTTTTTTTTTTTTTTTTTTTTTTTTTTTTTTTTTTTTTTTTTTTTTTTTTTTTTTTCCTATTTTTACTTTTTGTAATTGGAATGTTTCTCTTGTGCCTTTGAATTGTGGAAGTGTTTAATTTTCTTTTCATTTGTATAGTGGCTCACAGCTAAGAGTTTGCCTTAAATTTCAGAGAATTGGACTTTTCAGCAATGCTGAAACTGTTGGAACTTCGGCTACTCTTACACGCTGACTAACTGAATTTTGCATAAATGGGTGCACCTGAGTCATTTGGGACCAGGAACAGATTGTTATGGTTTATATCTAGATGTCCTCCCAAAGCCTCATGCATTCACAGGTGGGGATTTGGGGAGGTGACAGGATCATGGGGGCATGGTAGTCGTCACTGGATTAATTCATTGATGGGTTTGTACTACTGGGTGTGAATGTTAGGTAGGAAGAGGTGAGTCACCGGGGTATGGCCCCTTCCAGGGAGAGAGAGAGAGAGAAATCCTTCCTCGTCCCTTGACCCTTCTCTGCTTCTCACTACCATGTCATGAATCATTTCTCCTGCACCACATTACCTTACTTGGAGCCAGTCAACTATGGACTGAAGCTTCTACAAATTACGAGCAAAATAAACCATTCCTCTATGAAGTTATGGATGTTGAGTATTTTGTCCCAGCAATAAGAAAATAACTAGGACAGTTTGGGTGTTTTGACTGTTTGCTTTGTTTTGTTTGTAGAGACAGGGCCTCACTGTTGTGCAGGCTGGCCTTGAACTCATAGCAGTCCTGCCTCAGCCTTCCTGTGGGCTGTGATTGCAGGCATGTGTCTATCTACCAATAAAGAAGTTCACTTTAATATTAAGCTATAGGCAAGTGGGCTGAAAGTAGCTCAGTGGGAGAGCACATGCTTAGCGTTCATGAGGCCCTGAGTCCAAATTCTTCCATCTCACAAGCATGAAGATACAGATGTTAAAGATAAAATAAAAAAAATACAGTATGCAAGCGTTACTTATAAGAAAGCTAAAATTATGATAACGAGGCTAAATTTCTGACAGAGTTCCGTTCCAATAAACCCACCCTAAATTCAAAATATCATAAATTAGGGCCAGTGAGATAGCTCAGCAGGGACTGGGTGGGAGTGTTTTGCTGAATTCATGCACCTATAGTATTTAAATGCCAATGGCATACCCATCTCTGACAGGACTAAACAAAAAAAAGGGTACAAAGGAAGAACCATTTTGTATTTGTATACACAGAACAGTTAGGATAGATATATAGCTACTTTCACTTAATTCTAGGAGAAGAAAGATTTGTAGTAATAGTGTTTGGACAGGATATCCTGTCTGCTTCTTGTCCTATGGATAACCACTAGGAAGATAACAATGTAAAAGGTATTAACTATTGAAAATGGGGGCTGGGGAGATAGCTGGGTGGTATAAGCGTCTTCCTGGCAAGTGCAAGGACCCAGGTTCAATTCCTAGTACCTCATGCTGTGCTGGCCCCAGAACATGGGCCCCTGAGACCTGGTGTGGTGGTGTGCACCTGTAATCCCAGCACTAGGGAGGCTGACACCAGAGGATCACCATGATTGCAAGGTGTGTAATGAGACCCTGTGCCAAATAAATAGATGAACTATTGAAAATGTCCTATTAATCAGCTTTGAAACTGTCTCATTGATATTTGTCTCTCAAGAAAATAAAAAAAAAATAAAAATAAAAAGAGATAGCTCAGTGGAATAAGCACCTGCTTTAGCAAGCACAGGGGCCAGGATTCGTCCTGGTCCTGCATACCATGCCAGCCCTACCCCCAGGCATTCTGAGCCAGCCAGACAAGTCCAGGGGTGGTGGCTCATGCCTGTAATCCCAGTACTGGGGAGGCTGAGAACAGGAGGGTCACTACAAGTCCAACCTGAATAGTGAGACCCTGTACCAAATACATAAAATGGGAGGGGAACCTGAAACCAAAATATCATAAGTTCAAAATGTATTTAGTGCCTGGCACATACCTGTCATCCTACCACTCCAGAGGCTGAGGGGATAGGACTACTGAAAGTTCCAGGCCAGCCTGGGCTATGTAGCAAGACCCCCTGCCTAAAGAAAAAAAATGAAGTTAAACATTTTATTAAATCTTTAAGAAACATGTGCAATAAATTAACTCATGTTATTCATAGGCTTGACCACAATAAACAAAACTGTACATATAAAATTGTATTTTTAATAAGACACATATGTAGAATCAAGAGCCTAAACTTTGAGCTAATGATTCGATTCCAAGGTCTCTGGCCCAAACAAAAACAAAATTTGTAAATTGTTTTTGCACAAAAAATGTTCATTATCATGTCTTTCTGCACAGTGAAGAAGGGATTCTGAATGAATTTGAAGCAAACCAAAGCTCCACCACAGCATGGCCTGTTTTAGTTGTTCTGAGATAGGATCTTGCTACATGGCTCAGGCTGGCATCAAACTTGCACCAACCCTCCTGCCTCAGCCTCCTGTGAGTGCTTTGCCAACAGGCATGCGCAGTCACACCCAGCACAGCCTCCTTTATTCAGCAGGAGGAGGTCTCTCCAAACACCTGGTGCACTCCCTGTGGCTCCCATCCTTCTCTACCCCCTGCTCCTACTGAGGTGCCCGCTTCTCCTCAGCTCTGCTGCAGCGGGGCCTCAGCCGTGACCCCCAGGCCCTTCAGGCTTTTGCCCCCTCAGTTGTTCCTGGCTGTCCCAGCCCTTTCACTCTATAAACCATGCCTCCAGCGACCTCCTACAAATCACCCACCTTGGGTGTCCCCAGGTCTCCCACCAGGGCCTCCACTGGTCCCCTTTTATGGTTCTTCCTACAGGGCTTTCGCACACCAGCATGGAAAGCTAGTGCTGCAGTTGACTAGCGGCTGCCCCTCCAAGGACCTGCTAGGAGTTAATCCACAGTGCCTCACTAAGAAACATAGAGCCTGGCTTGTGACACACACCTGTACATAGTGAGGGCTACATAGCGAGTTCAAGACCAGCCTGGACTATATATGGAGGCCCTACCTCAAAAAACAGAACAGCCCCACTAGCGCCCCCCCCTCCGCCCCCCGGCATGCTGAGCCAAGACCAGGTGCTGTGGTGCACGCCTGTAATCCAGCGCCGGAGAGGCTGAAATAGGAGGATCACTACAAGTGCAAGCTGCATAGTGAGACCTTGTAACCAAATACACTTAAAAAAAAAGAAAGAGCAGGAGTTCCTTTTCAGAAAGGCTGACACTGTCCTTCGGCTGTGTGCTCCCGGAGCCCAGCACAACGTCTAGCACACAGTGGGCTCTCTAATCACTACACTGAGTGTAGGCCCGCACTGAGTTCTACACAGAGTAGCTCCTCAACAATGTGTGCTGGATGACGAAGTGGCCCCAGTCCTGCACGGAAGTCTTTAAACCACTCCTTATGAAGCCAGAAAGGTTTTTTGGTTTTTTTGTTTTTTTTTTTTTTAGAAAAAAACTGCAATACAGACCTTATTTAGCCAGGACATTCCTGTAATTTCACACCCTCCTGTACTTTCGCAGGTTGTGACACTTCTCATTCCAATCTATACACCAGCTTTCTCAACACACCTCACAGTTTGATAAGACTGAACAACTTTTGCTTGAACTTGAATAAATTGCATAACAAAAAGATTACAAATAATTCCCTAGCATGTGTTCTAGATGTGAGGAAGACATCCAGCATGTTGGAGCCAGGAGCTTTGCAAGAGAGAGACATCAGACTCAGCTCTGTGAGCCAAAGAAAACAACCATGCCTCACTGCAGCCGGCAAGAGTAGCCCAGTGGGTAGAGGCTTTCCCGGCATGTGGGGGCCCCTGTACCATCACGGGGTGTTCTTCAGGTAAATAATTTGGGGGGATTATGGGGTTTGTGTGTTTGTGTGTTTGTTTGTTTGTTGGAGACAGAGTCTCTGTAATTCAGGCTGACCTTGAACTCACTGTACAACCCAGGCTGACCTTGAGCCTGCTGTTTCAGCCTCCCAAGCACTGGAAGTGCAGGTGCACACCAACAAGTAGGGTCCAGACAACCAATTATATCCCACTAAAAAGAAAAAAATGTGCCATTGGAACACTGATACAATTGTTTCTCACCATCTACAATTTTTATTATTAGAAACAAAGGTCTTTAGGGATAATCTAGTTACAAATTCTCATTATGTATCATTTTATTCATTTTCCATACATTCCTGCAAATATAATCTTTTCTTCAATGCCAAATCTTACTGAAAGTGTTGCAAAACTCTTTTAAATGGAACGTGAGTGCAAAGACTCACAACAGTGTCATGGCTAGGGTCAGATTCCTCCAACTCCATCATAGCTGTGATCACAGGAGGCCACTGTGAGATCAACTATGGAAGCCGCCTTGATTTCAGAGAAGCTCAGGTTGGGTAGGGTGGCAGAGAAAGCCTTAGAAGCCAGGAAGCATGGGACTTGGTCCCTGCAGGAGTCATCTTTCTGCTGCTAGGACAAAGCAGCTATCTGTACTACTAGAGAAGGCTCCTGGTCACAAAGGCTTTAGTCTGCAGTCAGCCAGCTCCAAGGCACCATGGCTAATGCATATGGTGGAGGACTGCTGCTTAGTGTGTGGCAGCCGAGAACCAAGAAGAAAAGGATGGAGCCAGAGGGAAGAGAAGGATTGGAGGATTAAAATCTATCCCTCAGAGTCATACCTCCAGGGACCTACTTCCAGTTAATCCAGGGCAAGGTTGGTACCCTCAATATCAGTCTTTGGGGGACACCTCAGATTTAAATCATTACACATAATGGAGTACTATGCTGGCATAGAGAAGGGTGTGCTTTGAGTCATTTGTAGAAAAACAGAGGTGTCTCCAAACCACAGTGTTATGTGAATTAAATCAAACCGACAAGCTTAAGTATGGTGCAGTTTCTCTTATATAAGAAACTGAAGTTATAAATAAAGAGCAAAATAAAAGTTAGATACTAGTAAATAAGGGGCTAGGTCTCTTGCAAAAGGGAAGGGGACCAACAGATGGAGGGGGTGTGGGGAAGAGGAGGGAAAAAGGAATTGGGATGTGTCATATCCGACCAACTCCACACAGGAATGTCACCATTGTGCACTGCACACAGGAACTAATTAATATAAAAACGAAAACAACCCCTCTGCATCCCTAAAGTTTGATTTGGCCTGAGTCCCAAATCTCAAGGGCTCTTCCTCCCCACTAGGGAAGAGTGGAAGAAGACAAGGAGGAGCAAACCAGAGAGACAATATAAAAAATTCAGTACCACACTGTTTCAAATTCATCTTGAGCGAGTCAGATTGCAAACTACATTTTAAAAAAAACACTCATAAACCAGGCGTAAAGCCGGGCGTGGTGGCGCAAGCCTGTAATCCCAGCACTTGGGAGGCTGAGGCAGGAGGATTGTTGTGAGTTCAAGACCAGCCTGAGCTACAAAGTGAGTTTAAGGCCATCCTGAACTGCATAGTGAGACCCTGTCTCAAAAAGACAAAAAATAAAATAAAATAAAAAATCAGGTGTGGTGGCACATGCCTGTCATCCCAGCAGACAGGAGGCTGGGGCAGAAGGGCTGCTGGGAGTTCAAGACCAGCCTGTGCTACATAGTGAGACTGTGTCTCAAAACAGAGATAGATAGATGATAGATAGATAGATAGATAGATTTAAAAAAAAAAAAAAGATAAAACACTCTCCTGGTTGATAAGCTCTCAGGAGAAAGGACTCACAGCAATAGACTACCCACTTTCGTTCTTCTGTAGCCCCAGACCTCTAGGGTAAAGGAGAAACCCTCCCCTGCACTTACACAGCAAGACCTCTCCCTCTGACCGTATGGCCAAAGTCCCCAGCAGCACAGAATAATAAATTAATAACAGAGCCAGACTGCAAGACGTTTGGGGTCGTAGTACATAAAACGGTGCTTCCATTCCACACAGCATAAATTGGGTCTAGGTCTCCTTCCATGGGTGGGTTTGGAATTCTTAATTAATGCTTTTATTATCTCTATAAAGCTCCAAGCTAATGAATCCCTCCAGGAATTATTCCAGCCCTATTCAGAGAAAAACCCAATCTGAGCAGCAGAGTCCAGACTCCCGTGGCCCGAGGTATGGACTAGGTAGGCAACAATCAGTGGTCCTGTAATGAGCTGCCTACATGTGCTGTGCGGCTACAATGACTTAGAAACACTTTTCAACTAGTGCTCTAGAAGGACAAGAAGACAGATTAGATCAAAGGCTTTCATCGCAACCGACTGCTAAGGAGAAATCTGTCATTTTCTAGATCAGAAGAAAGAAAAGGCTGTGGTCCGTGGACAATTATTTTGGTCCCTTAGAGGTGCCTAACGTGACCCTTCTGCACAGCCCCGCGGCTTTCAGAGTGAGCACAGATTTCTGACACACTTCTCTCCGGTCCCCTATTCTCATGCAAATCAACCCACCCCGTCATTGTCATCTCCTTTCTCTTCCATCCCATTTGAAAACATAAAAAGCCCTAACCTCAGCAGCCTGGGAGGGGCAGAGGGTAGACAGCCTCTCCTACCTTTTCCATCACTAATTCCTGCTCTGAACTCAACACTAAAGCTACGGCCTGGAAAAGTCCTGCAGCAGGAGACCCCAGCCCCGCCCAAAGCCCGAGGCAGTCAGCGCACATTCATACATCGAGATTAATGTGCAGAACACTGGCCCAGACACCTGAGTTCTGTTTCTGGCTCTGCTAATCATTTCTTTCCAAACGCAGATTTTTCCCTCCTTAAAGACAGCGATACTTCTTCCCCAGCCAGCAGGAACAGTTACTGAGAAATTAAACCAGATCTCTCCAACACAAAAGAAGTTAGCTGTGAATTTGGTAAATGCACGATGAGATACAGCTAGAGAATCATTCATTCCTTAAACAAAAAATTATTAATGACCTACCTTGTATCCTGTAGGAAATACACAGTTCTTCCGCTCAAGAAATAGAATTCAATAGAAGAAATAAAATAGAAAATAGTTTAGAGTGCAACTGAGTTGAGGGTGCGCTGAGATGTCAATTGAGACTGGGCATGGTGGCATGGCCTGTAATCCCAGCACTTGAGAGGCTGTAAACAGGCGGATCACTAGGAGTCCAATCTAGTAGTGACATCCTGAACACCCTCTAGGCCCTTCCCTAAAATACAGAAAAATAATAAAATAAAATAATAATAGGGGCGAGGGAGATGGTTCACTGGAATGGGCGCTTTCCTGGCAAGCGCAGGGCCCTGAGTTCAATCTCTGGTTCTGCCAGAATAACAATAATAATAATAATAATAATAATAATAATAATAGACTTAAAAATTGCTTTTTTAACTGCTTGGTGGATGGAGGCTCCAATGCGTCAAATTTTATCCTAATTCATAATAGAACACAAAGTGTTGTGCAGGCCACAGCCCTCATGATGAACAGTATTCAAACATTTAATAAACACATGCTGTACATTAAAAAATAAAAATAAACCAGCAGAAACCATTCCCCACCACTAAGGAAAAGAGCATCAGGACCCCCTGTGGCCCAAGGGCACTGGGACCCTCCCATGCCCCTCCCAGATTGTGCGGAGGCCTTGCAACACTCAGCCTGGCCCATCTCACCATCGAGCCCTGACGCCCACGGAGAAAGCAGCGTAGACTCTGCACCCCAGGCCCCGAGGACCAGAGAAATTGCGCACAGCAAAGCAGAGACTTACAAACTCCAAGAACAATTTGTGCTTAGATTCAACCATTTTAAATGCATCTTCGAAGCCTGCCAGACACTGGCTTAGATTAAAAACTCCTACTTTCCTGCTAAGAAGCCCGGAACTCATTAGCATCTATGATCTCCTCCTCCAGCCCCATAGTCTTAGAAGGGGCCTCTGGGTCCCGCTAAAATAACTCATAGTCTGAGTGCCCACGAAGAGGTCTTTGCTGAAACTTGGCTCAGATGTGTATGTAAAAAAACTATCGTAAAATCATATTCCTTAGATGAGGAACAGGCGTCCTCAGCTTGCTAGGCTGCGTGGAATTTGGGAGAAAGAAGGCGAAGTGACCTTCAGTGACCAAAAATGACCTGACCTGACCCGATAGCACCCGGGCTGGAGCTGATGCCTTCCCTCAACAAGCCAGATCCAAGTAGGTCGGCCACTGCTGGAAAGGACCGGAAGATCAGGTTTCTAGGTCGTGTTCCACTGCTTTTCATTTTTTCTATTCAGTGTTTTTAAATGAACATTTCTGAGTACAAGGAAACTCTGTTGATTTCTCTTAGAATTGCAATAACCCCCAAGGTGATGACAGAGGTAGTTTATTCTAAAATCCCTTCTTGAAACAAATATTTGTTTAAGGGCTCACAGCCTACAAGCTTTCATCAACTCTCCTTTCTCCTCAGCTACTTGGAGCCCAGCCCATTGCTAAAACTACAGGGGTGGAGACGTGTGACGTCATAGTCTAGCACCTGCACACAGGTGCGCAGGAGCTGAACCGGCTTCCAAACATGTCCCCAGCGTGCTTTGCACAGTCACATGGCTTCCTCCACAGCAAGAAAGCCTAGACTACAGAAAGGAAGAGGTGGCTGCAAAGGTCTAGTCTCCCAGAGGGGAACATTCTGATCTCTAAAAGCAGTGGGCCAGCAAAAAAAAAAAAAAAAAAAAACCTACTGATTACAGCTTAAGATTTTCTTTTTCTTTTCTTTTTTTTATTTTAGGGAAGGCTCTACAGGGTGTTCAGGGTCTCACTACTAGCTCGGACTCATAGTGATCTACCTGTTTACAGCCTCTTTAATCTGCTGAGCTATTTGGCCGACCCTTTTTTTTAGAAAGATGCTTTTTTGAAGTGTTAAATCTTTGGCCAGTCTAAAATAGCATCTTTTAAAAAACTTGAGACAGGGTCTCTCTACGGAGTTCAAGCTCATCTTTATTTTTATTTAAATCTCCCCCCACCCCGCGGGACCTGGGATTGAACTCAGGCCCTTGCGTTTGCCAGGCAAGCGCTTATTTTACTGAGCTATCTCCCCAGACCCCTCATGCTCATCTTGAACTCGCTATGTATCCCAGGATGACCTTGAACTCCCAGTGATCCTCCTGCCTCAGCCTCTAGAGTGCTGGATGACAGGTGTGCACTGCCATATTTCACTAATCAACAGAAATTTATTACTTTCAGTTTTGAAGGCTGTGAAGTCTTAAGATCAAGACCCATAGATTTGCCATCTGAGGGCCTGTTTCCTGGTCTATGCAGAGCACCTTCTGGCTGTGCCCTCACATGGTGACATCTTTTTGTAGGCCACTAATCCATGTATGAGGGCTCCACCCTCATGGCCTGTTGACTTCTCAGAAGCCCCGCCCTCTTTCATCATTGTTCACATGACTGAGACCACCGCAGTAGACTGAAGAACTCATGGAATCTCCACCACTGGCCCTGGGGTTTGAGGTACCGGACAGGAGCTGGCTTCTAGCTAAGGGTAAGTCCTCAGGCAGAGGCCATACCCAGGGTTCCCAAGGCCTGCCTTATTTCCCATAGGGATACCCCTGAGCATGGTGATTGGTGTAGTGTAAACATCTAAATGGTTCCTTAATGAACCAACAAACACATAAAAAATGGAGAATTTAAGATGAGTGTGGTGGTGCACACCTGTAATCCCTGTATTCAAGAAGCTAAAACTAGAGGATTGCTTCAAAGCCATCCTGGGATGCATACTGAGTTCAAGGTCAGGCTGAAGTACATAGCAAGACTTTGCCTCAATAAACAAATAAATACATAAATAAATGTAAGTGCCAGCCAAATAGCTTAGCAGATTAAAGTGCCTGCATAGGCAGATGCGGCAGCCAGGGTTCAATCCCAGGCTTGCTGTGCTGGCCCTGCCCCTGGGGCCCCCTGAGACAGCAATTGAGACTGGGCGTGGTGGCGCACACCTGTAATCCCAGCTTTTGGGAGGCTGAACAGAGGCAGATCACTACGAGTCTGATCTACTTAGTGAGACCCTTGTAGACCTATACTAAAATACAAAATAATAATAAAATGTAAAATGAACTTCAAAGCAGGGTAGGGTCATCCACAGACTTTTTTTTTTTTTTTTTTTTTTTTTTATGGTGGAACCAGGAATTGAACGCAGGCCCTTGCACTTGCCAGGGAAGCACCATTCCACTGAGCCATTTCCCTGGCCCCATCCACAGACTTCTTGAAGGAGGGGAACATAATGTCAGTTTCCTATGGAAGGACTTAGCTGATCAGGGACAGAGACAAGTAGAAGCAGGCCAGAGGGCAGGGGGTGCAGGATGTGAGCTTTGGGTGGAACAGACGGAAGCCCATGCAGAGCCGAGTAATGGCACAACATTGCTCGGGCAAAGCTTGACTGGACTCCTCCTTAGCTTTCTGCCCTAACAACAGTGACCAAGGCCCAAGCACACACGAGGCCTGTACAAGTCTCCACCACAGTCACCATCAGCAGAAAAGGGCTGGGAAAACTCTAACCAGGGCCAGACAGAGAACATAAGACCACGATGCTTCCCTGTGGGCCCATTCCTGTGCCTGAGACTTGCGTTGTGTGGGTACCAAATATTGTTGTGCTACATGCAGGGCTACGTCTCCACAGGCAGCCTTGTCTCTGCCAGGAAAGTCAGGGCAAAAAAGGAGGTTGAAGCGTCCACCCCACAGGTAATGTTCTTTTCAGTGGTGGGGAGGGCGGGCTGTGTAGTCCAAGCTGGCCTCTAAAGGTGACCCTCCTGCCTCAGCCTCCCAAATGCTGGGACTACCCCAAAGGTAGAATTCTATAGTTGATCCTAGACAGTACTGCTCATCTGTGGTCCCAGCTACCTGGGAAGCAAAGGCAACAGATCACTGGAGACCAGGAGGAGTTCAAGGTCAGCCTGAGTAACACAGCAAGACCCCAAGCTGCTTCTCTGTTCTTTGGGGCTCATTCCTTGCCAAGAGTGGTGGCGTTAACAGCTTCCATTTCTGGCTCCAGGAAAGAAGAGACAGTGATTCATGGCTGTCAGTATTTCCATCAGATGGAGAATGAGATGCTGCTAGAAGAAGGACATGAACAACGGGGAGAAAAAAATATTTTGAAAACAAATGAAGGTTACTATGTTACATAGTTTTAACAAAAATATGAACAATGCTCTCTACTAAACACATATTTGTTTTTTGTTGTTATTGTTGTTTTTGGAATCAGATATAAGGAAGGACCTTGTACTTACAACTGGGAATCGAACTCAGGACCTTGCAGCTGCCAGGCAGATACTGTGCCACTGAACTAAATCCCTGACCCCTGAACACGTGTTTCAAGTCAACTCTGAAGTCGTTCAGGTTTCCATCAAGGGAGAGCAGTGTGGACCAGGACAGAGACTATCTTACACAATGTCCTACAGCTGATGAATGCCCACTTCTGCCCAGATGACACAAGATCTATCATTTAACCCTATCCAGCCAGCAAAAGAAAAAAGATAAACCTAAATTCCATGTCCTGGACTGGATTCTCAAGATGATTTTGTCCAGACTGAATGCAAGCTGGTTTGGAACTCCTGCCTCAGCCTCTGATGACAGGCATGCATTGTCACACCCGGCTTTATTTCATTGGGAGACAGGGTCTCATTATACTGCCCAGGCTGGTTCCACAGTCTTGGGTTCAAGAGATGCAGCCTCCTGAGTAGCTAGGACGACCTGCGTACAAGACTCACACCCAGTTTTCCTTCAATTTTAACCCACCAGAATCAAAACAATAAGGGTTTTGTGAGCATGTTTGGGGGTTAGCTTCCTCCTTCAGGAGGGTAACAGGGACAGACGGCCTTGGGGGATGGCTTCTCAGTGTCATAAGAGAAAATAAGATAGTCACACCAACTGTTCTCAGCAGACAAACCATGCAATTCCACAGGTTTCCAAATAAGATAGCTGGGGAGATAGCTCAGTAGAATAAGTGCTTGCCTGGTAAGTGCGGGGTCCCGAGTTCAATGCCCAGTACTGCAAAAAAAAAAAAAAAAAAGGAAAAAGATAGTCTTCCAGTTAGGACTCTTTGCTTTTTTCTTTCTTTTTTTTTTTTTTTTCAGTGTTGGAGATCAAACCCAGAGCTTTGCATATGCTAGGCAAGCACTCTACCACTGAGCTACCTACCCATCCAGCCTCAGAGTATTCTTGTTTTGTTTTGTTTTAATTTGTTCTGTTTTCTTTGAGATAGGGTCTTGCTATGTAGTTCAGAGCTGGCCTCTAACTCACTATGTAACACTGGGTGGCTTCAAGCTCACAGAGATCCTCCTGCCACAGCCTCCCAGGTGCTAGAAGTACAGATATGCACCACTATACTGGATATTCTTCTACACATTTTTAACTCAGTTGAGGCTGTGTCTTCACTACAGAGACAGCACTGTGTAGTATTGACAGAGAAAGAAATACACACACACACACACACACTGATTCCACCCCAGTAAGGGCCTCCTAACACACAGAGCTCATCATCATTTGTTTTGTGTTTTGTAACAAAATCCTGGTACTGCTTGCTTATGAAGAACAGTTGTATTTGGGCTCACAGCTTTGGAAGTTGAAGTCTCCACTGCAGGCCACATCTGTCAGAGCTGGCTTTCGCTGGGCTGCAGGGTCCCATGGTGAAGGTATGGAGTGTCAGAAACACATTCAGAGGGCCAAGTGTGGTGGGGCACACCTGTAATCCATGCAAGAGGTGAGGCAGGAGGATCGCTGTGAGTTCAAGGCCAGCCTGTACTACATAGTGAGACCCTGTCTCAAAAAAAAAAAAGTCTGTTCAATCAGTATTCTTTGCTTTATAAGAACTCACTCTTCGAACATTTCCCACCCTCCCGCCTCCTCTTGCCATGCTAATCTGATAAACTGCCCTAAGGGACGCCATCTTTAACGCAAGGAAACAGACTTGGGGAGCAGCTTGCGGAAGCTACTGCTTCCAGCGACGCTTGGGTCCAGGTGCGTGCGAAGCGGCAGGGCTCCGGGCGCCTCGCGTAAGAGCCTGCGCGCATGCGTGGCTGCGGCCGCGCCAGTGCCCGAGGCAGTGGGCGCACCGGGAGCCTGAAGGAGAACCTGAGCACTACGCATTTTGGCGCAGAAGTGGAACAGATTGAAACAATCTATAAAAAGACTGAGTAGCAGCAAGGAAGTGCGGGCGGGAGAGGCTGAAGGCCAACGTCTTGCAGGAGAAGCGTGTCATAATTTGGAAAGAGATCGCACCAGCAGTTGTGACCCTCTGCCACCAGATGATGTGAGGTTTCTCTGTGGCAGGGCTGAAATCCATGTGTGCAGCCTGGAGAGGTGTTAGATGCTGACCTCCGACACGGAACAAAACTGGGGGCATGCCGAAGTAAAAGCTCCCCAGTTTGCAGACATACCTTGTGAAGCTGTCCTTACTGTAGACCATCACAAAGCAGTGCTTCACGATCATCGGTTTGTCATTTCTTGCCAGGTGTCATGCTGCGCGCCCGTAGTGTTCAGGAGACTGAGGCGGGAGGCCCTGAAGCCACTCTCCCTGGCCATTGTTAATAGGGAGATGTTAATTCTACTTTTTAAAGCAGGTTAAAGAATGTCTTCTTTTATATTAACTCTGCCAATGTAAAAATGAAGAGGTGAAGAATGACGTTTTCAATCTCACAGACAGGTTTAGAAAGCAGTGCTGTCAGAAAATGGAAGAGATGGAGATCTGACCGGATTTCCCCGTGGTACTGAGAGAGATGTCGAGCGGTTTCCTTGAGGTGCTGCAGCCAGCGACAGTCCCGTGAGTAGTTCCCAGTGTCCTCCCTCTGCTCACTCATGCCTTCCTACACCACGCAATGGTGGCCGCCTACCAGGAGGCCCACACTGTGGGACTGAGGTTGCACCAGGGCTTTCCGCTGCCACCTTGGCTTGTGCGTTTGTTCTCATCAGCTGGTCCCTGAGATACAATGAATATTAAGACACGGTGTCTGCTTAGGTCTGTGCAGAGGAAGGACCTCAGTGGGGTCTTTGTGTTTGCTGGTGAGAATAATGTAGCCATTGCCAGCAGCACTGTTTACTTTGCAGTTTATAGAATTTCAATGAGCGTCTATTTCATCTATAATAAAATCTACTCAGCAGACTAAGCTCCTACTTAGGCAAGCACAGGGACCAGGATTCGATCCCCAGCACCACATGCCATGTCAGCCCTGTCCCTGGGCATGCTGAGCTGTCTACTGAGGCAGGACATGATGCCTATAATCCCAGCACTGGGGAGACTGAAACAGAAGAATCACTGTGAGTCAGAGCTGTCTAGTGAGACCCTGTACCAAATACGTTAAAAAAAAAAAAAAAAAAAATCCCAGCTGAGTGTGATAACACATAGCTGTCATCCCTGCATCTAGGAGGCTGAGGCGGGAGGATCGCCACAAGTTCAAGGCTGGCCTCCACTACATAATGAGTTTAAGTTCAGTCTGAACTACACAATGAGATCCTAGGCCGGGCATGGTGGCACACTCCTGCAATCCCAGCACTCCAGAGGCTGAGGCAGGAGGATTGCTGTGAGTTCAAGACCAGCCTGAGCTACAAAGTGCGCTTAAGGCCAGCCTGAACTGCATAGCGAGATCCTGTCTCAAAAAGACAAACAAACAAACAATGATTCCTGTCTCCAAAAAGGAAAAAAAACTAACTTATTTGTGAAGCCACATGTAAAAGGTACTCTAAACAGAACAGGCTATTTTCTTCCACTTTCGACATTTATACTGTCTCAATAGTTTATTTACTTTACACTTAAGATATGCTCTGAGTGTTACCAACAGAATTTTAAAACCTAAGGTTCCGCCCAATTTGCTGGGTGACTAACCCTTTAAACTTTTTACGATGGATCATGGGTAAAATGATGAATTATCCCGAGCCAAGTACATCGATGTGTACCAGCAGACCCAGCTACTTGGAAGGCTGAGGCAGAAGGACTGCCGGGCCCAGGGCTCAGAAGCCAGCCACAGATGTTCCATCTCAAAAATAATTAGTCCATGGTGCTTTGCTACACACACACACACACACACACACACACACACACACACACACACACACACACGGATCAAACCCAGGGTTTCATGCTTTAGGCAAGCCTTGGGCCTCTGAAATAGAAACTCAACCCCCAACCCCGTGCTGCTTTTATGAAACTCCGGCTTTTATGAGGAAGTGGTTAATTAGAAGAACTTTTATAATTCAACAGGCCATTTACAAGGCTGTGTGCATCCGTTTTATGATCCCAAAACACACTCCAAAGACACAGCCCGCACCCAGTGCTCCCAAACTCCTCCTCCCTTCTCAGCCCTCTTTTGCCCAGATCTAGGGCAAGGGGCTGCCAGTCTGTCCGATGGTTCTTATTAGCACATCGGCTGTTACTTCCCTGCTGTGACACATTCTGGGGTGATAGTTCGGGGACAGATTAAAGAAGCACCACAATTTAACGTATTCCAGTGCGTAATAGGACAAGATTAACGGCTGCACTGAATGAAAGCCATCTGGGGAAGCCGCTGGCTCGCTTTCTCCAGCCCGTTTCGGTGTCCCATAAATCATGAGCGCCTCGGAGTCGCGTGAGGCAGGCAGAGGAGGACTTTTTGGAAGAATCTCGCCGGCCTTCAGGGCGAAACCAGTGTCCGTGTAGTCTGGGGTTGGGAGCAGGACAACACAGTCGAATAGTACTTGGGGTAAAACTGTCGAGGGAAAGAGAAGCAGCTGTTCCACTTCTCCACAAATGGAATTGTGTGAACCTAAAAATCAAGCACAGTGGGTGCATGAAGTCTGTGCTTGTGTGTAGTCCCAGCGCTCGGAGAGGCTGAGGCAGGCCACCAAGCCAAACCCAGTCTGGCCAACTTAAGGGCACAGCTAGGCGTGTATGTCAGGGCGAAAGGCCTGGGTTCAACCATTAGCACAGTAGGGAGGGGGGAAGAAAAGCAGTCCTGGAAAACGTATTGAAAGAATTAATTGGGGAGATGGCTCAGTAGAACAAGCGCTTCCTTGGCAACCCGGAGGGCCTAAATTCAATCCCTGGTTCTGGAAAAAAAAAAAAAAAAAAAAAAAAACTTATCTCAAAAAATTAACAATGACTATCTCTGGAGATAAGATTTTTTTTATTTTATTTGTTTGTGTTTGTTTGTTTGTTTCTTTTGTCTTTTTGAGACAGGGACTCACTATGCAGTTCAGGCTGGTCTCGAACTCACAACAATCCTTCTGCCTCAGCTTCCCAAGTGCTGGGATTACAGGTATGCACCACCACGCCCAGCTTTTTTTTTCCTTTTAAAATGGTTTACCAAGGGCCAGGGAGATGGCTCAGTGGAATAAACGATTCCCCGACAAGCACAAGGGCCTGAGTTCAATCCCTGGTTCTGCCAAAAATAAAAATAAATACATAAATTAAATAAAATGACTCACCACCTGCATTTTTAACTGTTCTTCATAATCTCCTAATCCTCTCGATAATACATGTACTTTTTTTCACTGCTACTGCAATTATGTCACTTGCTAACTAATATTTTGATGGCAAATTTACAGATATTACAGTATATGAAGTTTAAATGCATGTAATTTTTATTTGGTGATTTACGACTTTACTCCTCCCATAGAACAAAAGATTATAAAGTTTATGTAAAGAAGGCATTTTTCCACAGTGAAATTTCACACACCTCCATCAAAGGTTAGACAAAAAAAAAAAAAAAAAAAAAAAACATTACTTTTAAATAGCACCTTCAGGGGCTGGAGAGATAGCTCAGTAAGTAAGCACAGGGTCCTGAGTTCAATCCCTGGTATCAAAATAAATAAATAATAGCACCTTCAAAAAAAATAAATAGCACCTTCCTACATGGAGAACAATGTAATTCAAGGTTATTGCTCATCTAGCCATCTTTTCATTTATTTATTTGGTTTTTTGAGACAGAGTTTCACCATGTGATTCAGGCTATCCTTTAACTCTTTCTTTTCTTTACTTTTATTTTTGGTACTGGGAATCAAACTCAGGACCTTGAACTTACCAGGCAGGTGCTGTGCCACTGACATATGTACTCATTATGTAGCCCAGGCTGGCCTGAGACTCATGCCACCTTCCTGCCTCAGCCTCCAGAGTGCTGGAATGAGAGGTGTGTGCCATCACACAAGTTCAGACTCACCCTGGGGAACTGAGAGACTCAAGCAGACTCCCTTACCCTGCACCAAAGTGTCCTCTGGAACAACCCCACCCCTCCCTGGGCTCAGCAGGCCCAGAAACTCTGCTCCCCTTTTTTAATATGCATTCTTCACCTGCAACTACACTCTTCACAGTCAAAATGCTGCCAGGTGAAACCTGCAACCTTGGCCAGCGGGAGGACTTGGCTTTCCAGTCAGTGCAATTAGCTGTGTCTTGGTGACTGTTGTTTTTCATTTTACTGCTGGGGGTACCTTTACTACTTTTCTTTTAAACTCAAGGATACTCTATCACTGAACATCATCCACAGACTCTTACTTTGTTTGTTTGTTTATTTCTGAGACAAGTTTTCACTAAATTGCCCAGGCTTGCCTCAAATTTGCAATCCCCCCACCTCAGCCTCCCTGGTAGGTGAATTACAGGTGTGCACTATGGCACCTGTAATTCATGCAGAAGTCTCAGTTGGAAACAGGCAGAGAATGCACCCTGGAGTCATTGTTAAACCATTAACATCCATGGTTCAGGTAGATTTAAAATTCACCAGTATCTCTCCTTTTCTTTTTCCTTTTTCTTCTCCTTTTCTTCTTAAGACCAAACAGTACTTCGCTTTGCTTTTCAGTTTTATTTTTTCTAATTTGTTTCTTCCAGTACCAGGGATCAACCTTGGGACCTTGCCCTTGGTAGGCATGCACGTTAGCCGCTGAGCTATCTCCTTAGCCACTCTAATTTTTTTTTTAACAGGATCTCACTATGTAGCCCAGGCTGGTCTCCTTCCTACCTCACCCTGCTGAGTGCTGGGCTTGCAGGCATGCACCACCATGCCCGGCCATTTGGGGGATTTTTTTTTTTTGAACTGGGGATTGAACTCAGGCCCTGGAGCTTGCCAGGGAAGCACTTACTCTACTGAGCCATCTCCCCAGCCCCCATTTTGGGGATTTTTGAGACACAGTCTTGCAAATGGTGTCAGGCTGATCTTGAACTCTCTATATGCCTGGACAATCCAATTGCCTCAGCTTCCCACCTGCTGGGATCACAGGGTGGTGCCACCCCCAGCCCAGCTATTTGCTACTTTTCTTTGTGAAAATGTTTTGTTAGTTGAGAGGCCATCAAGCCTGGCTGTCTGGCTGCCCAGCTATGCTCTCGCTCTTGGTCTCTCTCTCTCCCTCACCCTTGCCCTCACCCTCACCCTCTCTCTCTTTGCTACTCCATGATGCGTAAAGACCCCACTTTCTTTATCCATTCATCTATTAATGGGCATATAGCCTGCTTCCAAGACTTAACTGTTTTGAGTTGTGTTGCTACAACTTGGGTGTCCATGGATTACTGTAATCTGATGTCTAACTCTTTTAGGATGATTCCTAGCTGAGTCTAATGGAACCCCTAGCATTAGTTTTCTGAAGAAGTCCACACTGATTTCCGCAGTGTACTACTTTACATTCCCACCTCTCCCCCACATCCTCTCCAGCATTTGTTATTATTTGATTTCTTGAGGATGGCCATTATTTCTAGGGTAAGACAAATCTCAGTATTATTGTAATGGGCATTTCTCTAATGGCCAGAGATGCTGAATGTTTCTTGACATATTTATTGGTCATTTGTACTTTTTTTATTTCCTGGAACTCAAGCCCTTGTGTTTATTCTACTGAGCTATCTTTCCTGCCCCTCATTTGTACTTTTGAAAAGTATCTAGTTCATTTGCCCATTTTTTGATTGAATCTTTTACTTTGAGAAGTCTAATTTTGTCCTTTTTATTCTTTACGTATTCTAGATACTGGCCGTCTAAGGAGAAGGCCAGCAAAAAAATTTTTCCTATTCTGTAGGTAAAGAAATACCCTGTTGGTTGTTTCCTTTGCTACTGAATTTGCTAGGATCAGCCAAGTGTGATGGCACTTGGGAGGCTGAGGCAGGAAGATTATTGTGAGTTCAAGGCCAGCCTGGATTATACAGTGAGAACCTGTCTCAGAAAAAAAAAAAAAAATTTTTTTTTGAGACAATGTGATGATTCTTGGTATTATTTCTTATACACTTCGGATTCTTTTTTTTTTTTTTTTTTTGTAGTTAGGGTGTACAGGGTGTACAGGGTCTCACTGCATAAATCAGACTTGTAGTGAGCCTCCTGTTTTCAGCTTTGCAAGTGCTGGAATTAGTTCAATCGCCAGTACCACAAAAAAAAAAACAGCAGCAGGCCTACGGATTGAACTCCCGGCCCCTGTACCTGCCTAAGCAGGTGCTTTAATCCATGCACGTAGGATTCTGTCAGAAAGTCCTTGGGCAGTGAGCCTTTGTTGTCAAGGGCTCAAAGCTCCACAGAGCACATAGACACCCAGAAGAAGCAGACACCGATGAAGCTGCCCATCTGTACCTACATAGGAGCCTCCCTCTCCACCTCTTGCCAGCAGGCCATCAAGCAACTGACCTTGAGGGGAAGGTCTTCTGTCTGCTCCTAACCCTTGCTCTGGGCCACCTGCAGTAAAGCTCTTCCTTTTCGCCAAAACTAATGTCCTGGCTTTGGTTCCTCCTATCTCAGACCATGATCCCAAGCTCATATCCAACTATTTTTGGAAATTCTACATGCAGAGGAGCCCACTAGTGAGCCTGGAAGAATTAGATGGACTAAAATGTTCCAGTTCTGCCTGTGCAATGAGGCACACTTATAATCCCAGCCACCCAGCAGGCTGAAGCAGGACAATGGCCAAGTCTGAGGCCAGCCTGTGCAACTTGTCAAAACCCTACATCAAAATAAAAAGTCTAATAATAATTAAAAGGGCTGGGAGTTCACCCCAGTGATAGCATAGGTGAGACCCAAGGTTCAATCATCAATGCCAGGGAAAACACCCTCATTCTCTGCTCAGGGCCTAGCCCAGCCAGCTGGTACTCACTTCCAGGTAAAAAAAGATAAATTCTCTCACCAGGGAGAAATAAATCACAGCTGCCAGCGGGAAATTTAAACACAACAGTCCTACTAATGTCCAGAAACTACACAAGCAAGAGTTGGCCGGCAGACACATTTTCACTTCTATATATGATATAAATTACCACTCTAAAACACTGAACAAGGGGGAGATGGCTCAGTGGAATAAGTGCTTCCCTGGCAAGCACAAGGGCCTGAGTTCAATCCCCAGTTCTGCCAAAAAATAAATAAATAACTAAATAATAAACTACTAAACAAAAAGCTCTTTGCTCAAAGAGGCTATTTTCTATGTTCTAAAAAGTTTTTTTTTTTTTTTTTTCAGAGAGAGGTTTCTTTCTTTCTTTTTTTTTTTTTTTGGCAGAAACAGGGATTGAACTCAGGCCTTTGTACTTGCCAGGGAAGCCCTTATTCCTCTGAGCCATCTCCCCAGTCCAGGGCAAGGTTTCTAAAGGTAAAAAATTGATTTCCATAGTGATTGTACCAATTTGCATCCCTGCAAGCAGGATAGAAGGACTCCTTTGACCCCACAGCCTGGTCAACATTTGTTACTTGATTTCTTAAAGATAACCAATCTTGGGGTAAGGTGTTGTTTTAACTTGCATTTCTCTAAAGGCTAGCAATGTTGAGCATTCTTCATGTGTTTATTGGTCATTTGTACTTCTGAAGAAGTGTCTATTTCTTTTTTTTTTTTTTTTTTTTTTTTTTTTTTTTTTTTGAGACAGGTCTCACTATGCAGTTCAGGCCGGCCTTAAGCTCACTTTGTAGCTTAGGTTGGTCTCGAACTCAACAATTCTCCTGCCTCAGCCTCCCAAGTGCTGGGATTGCAGGCATGCGCCACCACGCCCGGCTCATCTATTCATTTCATTTGCCCATTTTTTATTAAGTTTTTTTTTTGGGGGGGGAGCTCTAATTTTTATTTTATTTTATTTTTTTAGAAGGTTTTACAGTTTATTAAATCCTCTTGTGAAAAAATGTCTCAGTCACTGCGGACAGGCACTGCAAAATCTCTACTCCTTTGGCTTTTTGCCAGCACCCACGTTGAGCTTTGCGGTGTCCCTGGCTTTCTCCATTCTGTTCCTTCCACTGCTTTCTTTCTTTCTTTTTTTTTTTTTTTTGGTTGAACCAGGGATTGAACTCAGACCCTTGGTGCTTGCCAAGGAAGTGCTTATTCTACTGAGCCAACTCCCCAGCCCCACTGCTGCTTTCTTGAGGTCTTTTTCTTCTCATACAGGCCGTGTCTTGCAAGTCTATGTTTGGACTCATTTTTCTTCTCATAATCCAGGGAATCATAAATCCTGCCAAAGCCAGTCGTCTTGCCACCACCAAAATGGGTTCTGAAACCAAACACAAAAATGACATCTAGTGTGGTCTTGTATATTTGGTGAATTTTTCCTGAATTTCTGTCTTAGGTACTGTTGCTTCCCCAGGGTGAAGGACATCAGTAACCATTTATTTCCTTTAAAGAAGTCAGTGGGCCATGAACTTCCAGGTTCAGATAGTTACTGAGTCATTCATGATGGCAACAGATCCTCAGACAGCCCGGGAGGAAAAGAGGGAGATCTAATTTTTGTTTCAGCACCATTCTAGATATCAGTCCTCCAACAAAGGAATAGTTGGCAAAACCTTTTTCCCATGAGCCGTGAGAACCAAGGTTGCTATTTCCAGGCTTGGAAGCTAGGGGAAATTACATAAGACCTCTGTGCTCCTCATCCCAGCAACTCAGGGGGCTGAGGCAGGAGGGTGGCACCTTTCAGGCCTGTCTGGTGGCTTAGTGAGACCCTGTCTAAAAACAGAAAAGTAAAGGGACTTTGTCATACATCTGCAACCCCAGCACTGGGGAGGCTGAGCCAGGGGACTGCGGTGAGTTGGAGGCCAGGCTGGACAAGGTCCAGTGAGTACAAGGTCAGCCTCATCTATAGAGCAAGACTCTGTTTCAAGGAAAAAAGAAAAGTGGAGGGCAAGATAGTTCAGCAGATGAAAGCACCTTCTTTGGCAAGCTCAGGCAACCTCAAGGACCAGGGTTCGATCCCCGGCACCACATGCTTGGCCCCACCCCCAAGTGCACTGAGCTGGCCACCAACACCAGGCATGGTGGCATAAGCCTGTAATCCCAGGACTAGGGAGGCTGAAAACCTCCCAGCTACAGAGTGAGTCCAAGCTACCTAGTGAGATCCTGTACCAAAATATTTATTTATCTATTTATTTATTTTGGTGGAACCGGGAATTGAACTCAGGCCCTTGTGCTTGCCCGAGAAGTGCTTATTCCACTGAACCACCTCCCTGGCCCCCCAAAATATTTTTTAAAAAGAATAAAGAAATAGATAAAGAAATAAAAATCATTTTAAACTTTTTTATTGTGAAAGATTACAAATACAGATAATATTAAAGGATGGCCATTTCACCACACTTCTTTCATGTGGTCCTTTTTGCATTCTTTCCCTTTATTTCTGTTTCAGTAATATTTTAACATTTTCATGAAAATCCCATGTAGCATCCTTCTATGCACCTATAAAAAAAAGAGGACAGAGCCAGAGAGGTAGTTCAGAAGTGCCTGCTTAGGCAAGCCTAGGCAAGTGCACAGGGACCTTGGTCTGATCCCCAGCATCGCTGTGGCACCAGTCCTGCCCCCAGGGCAGGCTGAGCAGGCCCTAAATAAATAGATAGATAGATAAATGAGAAATGGGCTTTGTGGCCCATATGGTCACAGACACCCAGCTCCACTGGTGTCAAATACAGAAGCACCTATAGGTAATGTATAAACAAATGAGTGTTTGTGCTGAAAAAAGAGGACATTTCTTTACATAACTATTGTATAAGTAACTCCACTAAAGAAAAACAAGAAAAATGCCATCTGATACCCAACCTAAAATTGAATGTCTTATTTCACTCCAAAAGTACATGTTAGCCAGGCATGGTGGTGCATGCCTGTAATCCCAGCACTTGGAAGGCTGAGGCAGGAGGATTGTTGTGAGTTTGAGGCCAGCCTGAACTGCACAGTGAGACCCTGTCTCAAAAAAAAAAGACAAAAAAAAAAAAAAGTACATGTCATTTTTTTGTTGTTGCTCAAACCAGGATCCAAAAAAGCCCACATGTTTTACATAATTGTCTAAGAGCTAACTGCTTGGATGAGAGTAGGGGTGCACACTTGATATCCCCCCGCTTAGCAGGCTGAGACAGGAGTATTGCTAGGAGTTTGAGGCCAGCCTGGGTTGCACAGGAGTTAGGGCCAGCCTGAAGCACAAAGGGAGTCCACCCATCCATCCATAAATCAGTCTCCCTCAGGATTTCACCATCAGGATTTGTGGAGACTGCATAGTGGACTCCTCTGTCAAGGACTCCTCAAAAAACTTTCCCATCTAGGGATGGCTCAGTGGAATAAGCACTTTCCTGGCAAGCTCAAGGGCCTGAGTTCAATCCCTGGTTCCACAAAAAAAAACCTTTCCCATCTTGTGGCCATTTTGTTCTCAAATGTGTACATGGCCCCAGGCCCCCAGCCAGGGCTGAGGCCCAAACACAGATGTCTTTCTCACTCCTCATGTGGATTAAATTGCAGCCCAGCTGGCCTGGGCAATGGGAGCTCAGGTTACCAGCCTCCATCTTTGTCCCTGGCTTTTTAGATTTCTCTAAGACACAGTAAATAGAGCAAAACTTGTCTGAGACCTCAAACTTAGGGAGGCCAGCAGCACTGTCAGAGAGCCGCCAAGGCCACCAGGGCTATTCAAGAAGTCTGTTAGTCTGCTATTTGTCACTGTGACAGAATAACTGAGAACCACTGCAGTTAGTTTTTTGAGGCATCTCCGTATTGATTTCCATAGTGGTTGTTCCAATTTGCATTCCTGCCAGCAGGGTAGAAGGGCTCCTTTTCCCCCACAGCCTCATCAGCACTTCTTTCTTTCTTTCTTTCTTTCTTTCTTTCTTTCTTTCTTTCTTTCTTTCTTCATTTCTTCCTCCCTTCCTTCCTTTTTTTTCTTTCTTTCTTTCTTTTCTGTATTTTAGGGAAAGGTCTACATGGTGTTAAGGGTCTCACTACTAGATCAGACTGGTAGTGATTCTCCTGTAAGCGGCCTCCCAAGAGCTGGATGTACAGGCATGCGCCACCATGCCCAGTCTCAATTGCTGTCACAGTGTGCCTAGGGGTTGACAGGCCCAGGGATCTCCTGAGCCTGCTTGCAGGCACTTTAATCTGCTGAGCTATTTGGCTGGCCCTGTTGCTTGATATCTTATGATGGCCACTCTTGGGGTAAGGTGTTGTTTTAACTTGCATTTCTTTAAAGGCTAGCAATGTTGAGCATTCTTCATTTGTTTATTGGTCATTTGTACTTCTCAGAAGTGTCTATTTATTTCATCCCCCCCCCCCCTTTTTTTTTGTGGAACTAGGGATTGAACTCAGGTCCTTGTGCTTGCCAGGCATTTGCCCATTTTTTATTAACTTTTTTCTTATTTTTGGAGCTGTAATTTTTATTTCAGTTCTTTATATATTCTAAATATCAGTCCTCCAACAAAGAAATAGTTGACAAAAAATTATTCCCACTTCGTGGCTTGTCTCTTCACTCTACTTGGTTGATTCTTTTTCTGGATAGAAGCTTTTTAATTTGCTATCTCAAGTTACTTTTCACTCTTTGCTGGGACAAAAAAAAAAAGCAATACCCAAAATTAAGGGAAAAAAGCTTCATTTAGTTCACAGTTAGCGGAGGTTTCAGTCCACACTTGGCTGGCTCCAAGGCAAAGGGCAGCGGTTCCTGGTGCCAGAAAACGGCGAAGAGCAAAGGGAGAGGCAGCAGCCGCTGCTCCAAGAAGCCTCTCTCCCTTCCTTGATTGTAAACAAGCTACCCTGGGCTGGGGTGTGGAACTCACACGAGGCCCACACCCTCCTCTTGCATCGGATGAGGGTGCTCACAACTAGGAATCCTGGCGCTCTGCTGAGTCACTTAATTAAACTTCTAGTAATTTGCTTTTTTTTTTTTTTTTGGCAGAACCGGGGATTGAACGCAGGCCCTTGTGCTTGCCAGGGAAGTGCTTATCACTCAGGCATCTCCTGGGCTCTAGTTAAACTTCTAAACTCAAGTTGACACAATGTATCAACTGGTACGTTTGCTATGATCCCGAGTTGATACAATGTATCGACCAGTACATTTGTTATGATCCCATTTGCCTGCCTGCTTGCTTGCTCTTTCTTCCTTCTTTTTGATACAGAGTTTCACTGTGCAGTTCAGGCAGGCTGTCAAATTCACAGTGATCCTCCTGCCTCAGCCTCCCAAGTGCTAGAGTTACAGGTTTCTGTCACCAAGGTTTCTGTCCAACTTTTATTGATTTTTTTTTTAAGAACTGGTGATTGAACTCAGGCCCTTGAGCTTGCCAGGGAAGTGTTTATTCCACCGAGCCATCTCCCCAGCCCTCCTTTTTTTGATTCTTGATGTTGTGTTTTGTGGCCCTGAAGTTATGTTCAAAAAATCCTTGTCTACACCTACACTCCAAGAGCTTTACTTATTTTATTTCCAGCAGAGCAAAGGTTAACACTTAGACCTGATTCATTCTGATTTCAGTGTAATACATGGTAAGATATGAGTCTAGACTCAATTCTCTGCATGTGATTAGCCAATTTTGACCTTAAGGATAGGACCCCCCACAGGTATGGATAATGTGGGGACAGGCCCTTTAAAAAACAGAAGAAGTGCGGGCCAAATAGCTTAGTAGATTAAAGTGCCTGCAAGGCTGCACAGGAGCCTGGGGTTCAATAACCTGGGTCTGCCGAGCTGGCTGGTCCCAGGGGCACACTGAGAGGGCAATTGAGACTGGGCGTGGTAGTGTGTGCCTGTAATCCCAGCTGTAGGGAGGCTGTAAACAGGTGAATCACCACCAGTCTGATTAATAGTAAGACCCTGAACACCCTGTAGACCCTTCCCTAAAATACAAAAGAAACAAAAAATAGAAGCTAACCTAGACTGTCTGCCATTAGCATGAAGGCCAGATATACTCAGCGATTAGCTAAATGCCCCTTCATACGAGCTGCTCCTAAAAGGACAGGCAAAAACAACGCTTTGCGTGCCACCTCCTGAGACTTTCATACAGACCCCTGACAAGGAGTTGATGGCTACCCGGTCACGTACAGTGTCCCAGGAGGGGGGAGATGCATGGCTCCCCATAGTCCCAGAACCCAGGACGCTGCCCATGCTCGGAGGCCCCTTGCTCCCCGGGTGGCTTCTTCTGCAAATAACCTGGCTTTTGCTGGGTGTCATTTTGGACTCTTCCTCTTTCTGTGGCTGAGAGAAACCATCCCTCACAGCCCTCCACACCTGCCTCTACTTGCCCTAACTTCTATAAAGTTCTCCACCCTGCTGGAATGACTTCCTTAACCGTTCCCTGTCGATAGCCTAGAGGGGATGTCCCTAAGCTCCCTCACCTCCTGTGCCCAGCCAGAGTCCAACCTCAGCCCTGCCACCAGCCAGCTGCCCAGGGCTGGGCATGTGCTGAGGCTGCTTCCACTTCTCTGTGGTTTCTACAGACAGTAATGGGACTGCATATTCCCCTGGGGACTGCCGTGCATGTCTTTCTTTCTGCAGCCTGCTAGCCTACTCCTGAAAATCGGGCCCTCCACGCCAAATTCCACTGGTGACTTTTACTTCCTGTGATCCCAGCTCAATAGCCACTGCTGCAAAGAGCGAGTGACCCTGTGGCAGTCTTGGAAGCGAGGTCTGTCACTCTGCAGCCCCTCACCCTCCTCTTCCCAACCCCAGCTTTAGGTTTTGAGTCCCTTCCGCAGGTTCCCCACCCAGCACACAGCGCTCTCCAGAGCCCAAGCATGCAGCTGGCATCAGAGCATGAGCAGACTTGTGCTTTGTTCCTTTAATTTAATGAATGTCAGACTGACAAACAGAAAAACAGCAACTTGAGCCTGCATGGTGGCATTTCGCTGGGGTAACAGCTACACCAAAGGCTGAAGCAGGAGGATCCTTTCAGTTCAGGGCTTAAATGCCAATATGGACAACATAAAGGGCCTTGTCTCCAAAACCAAGACCAAGAGCTCTCTTTTCCATCTTGCAAGATGGCAAGTGAAAAAACTGAGAAGCCAGACACTAAAGAGAAGAAACCCGAAGCCCAGAAGGCTTCTGCCAGGGGTACTAGTAAAAAGGGTAAAGTGAAGAAGGCAAAGAAGTCCAAGAAGGGGCAGCCCCACTGCAGCCGAAATCCTGTCCTGGTTAGAGGAATTGGTAGATACTCCCAATCCGCTATGTATTCCAGAAAGGCTTTGTACAAGAGAAAGTACACAGCTGCTAAATCACAGGTTGAGAAGAAAAGGAAGGAGAAAGTTCTTGCTACGATCACAAAACCAGTCGGTGGGGACAAGAATGGAGGTAGCCGGGTGGTTAAGCTTCGAAAAATGCCTAGGTACTACCCTACTGAAGATGTGCCCCGAAAGCTCTTGAGCCATGGCAAGAAGCCCTTCAGTCAGCATGTGAGGACACTTCGAGCTAGCATCACTCCCAGCACCACCTTGATCATCCTCACTGGGCGTCACAGAGGCAAGAGAGCGGTCTTCCTGAAGCTGTTGGCCAGGGGCTTGCTACTTGTGACTGGCCTCTTAGCCTTAATCGTGTTCCTCTACGAAGAGCACACCAGAAATTTGTCATTGTCACCTCTACAGAAATTGACATCAGCAAAGTGAAAATCCCCAAACACCTCACTGATGCTTACTTCAAGAAGAAGCTGCGGAAGCCCAGGCACCAGGAGGGCGAGATCTTCGACACGGAGAAAGAGAGATACCAGATTTCAGAGCAGCGCAAGGTGGATCAGAAAGCAGTGGACTCACAGATTTTAGCAAAAATCAAAGCTGTTCCTCAGCTCCGGGGCTACCTGCGATCTGTTTTTGCTCTGATAAATGGAGTTTATCCTCATAAATTAGTGTTCTAAATTTCTTACTAAGAACCTAATTAAATAACTGATACATTTAAAAAAAAAAAACAAGACCAAATAGAAATGAGGAAGGGAGGGAGAGAGACAAAAAGGGAAGGCAGGAAGGGAGGGAGGGAGGAAGGCAGGAGGATCCAGAGGCCAACCCAAACCACATAAGAAAAATGAGAATTTAAGGATTAAACAATGAAGAGAAGACAAGGAGAAAAGCTAGGAAACATGACAGGAGCAAAACCGTACATTTATATGCACAAGCTGGTTAAGGCAATGATCCTGCGATCTTCAGCAGGTTGTTGAAACTAGCAGTTACTTGGTGGGATTCTCACCCTGACTAACTCTATATGCTGATACCTGTGAAATAAGCAGCTGCATGGAGGATAGCAATGTGTGATATTAGGGTCATGCTTGGAATGCCTGTCATTCTGGTCTCCTAAATATGTACTACTTATCATGACATACCAATTACTGCCATACTGCCTGTCAGGTAAATGTTTGTTTAAAAGAAAAAAGAAGGGCTGGTGAGATGGCACAGTAGAATAAGTGCTTGCCTGGCAAGTGCAAGGGCCTGAGTTCATCTCCGGTTCTGCAAAAAAAAAAAAAAAAGAAGAGGGTAATAAATTTTTTAAAAAGAGAGAAGAAACAAAAAATAAAATAAAAAGAAACAAAATCTGCAGAGAGAACACAATGATACCTGTCTGTCATACTAATTTCTTAGGAGGTTAAAACAGGAGGATTCTAAGTTCAAAGCCAGACTGGGCCAGTTAGCAAGATCTGCATTTCGAAAATAAAAAAAGTGGGCAACTTCCAAACAGTAAGTATGAGTGTGAACCATCATTTATAATGGCTATATAGTGCTCCACCATAAGGGTACAATGGTTTCTTTTCCCAGTCAGTAGAGACTGTTCAAGACTGTTGATGCTGATGCCCCCATATGTGGTCAGAGATAAAGCACAGGGCTTTGGTTTGCTTCTTGGTCTTGTCACTTCCGGTGTGTACTTAGACCAGTCAAAATCTATGCATGCAATTAAAAAGTCCACAACTAGGGTTATCCATAAGAAGACGCATTTTTTAAAAAATTTATGCCGGGCGTGGTGGTGCAGGCCTGTAATCCCAGCACTTGGGAGGCTGAGGCAGGTGGATTGTTGTGAGTTCGAGACCAGCCTGAGCTACAAAGTGAGCTTAAGGCCAGCCTGAACTGCACAGTGAGACCCTGTCTCAGAAAGACAAGAAAAATAAATAATAAATAAATAAATTTATGTATTTGGTACAGGGATTCACTACACAGCTTGAAATTGTAATGATCGGGGCCAGAGAGATAGCTCAGTAGAATAAGCACTCCCCTGGCAAGCGCAAGGGCCTGAGTTCAATCTCTGGTTCTGCCAAAAAAAAAAAAAAAAGAAAGAAAGAAATCGTAATGCTCCTCCTATCTCAGCCTCCCCAGTGCTGGGATTACATGCATATGATATCACATCTGGTTTTTGTGACAGGTTAAAGGGCCCGAAGCAGGGCCAGCTCAGCATGTGATATCAGGGATCAAACCCTGGCTGCCAGGTGAGTGCTTAGACCACTGAGCTATCTCTCCCTCCCCACTTCCCACCTCCCCACTCCCCCACCACCCCCAAGAAGACCCTTTTCTTTCAATAGTGGTAACTGAGCCCAGAGTATTCATGCTGAGCTGCTAAATTCTTGATTGTTTTTAAAATTTTGAGACAGCATCTCACAAAATCACCAAGTGAAAGAAAAGAAGAAGAAGAAGAAGAAGAAGAAGAAGAAGAAGAAGAAGAAGAAGAAGAAGAAGAAGAAGAAGAAGAAGAAGAAGAAGAAAGAAGAAGAAGAAGAAGAAGAAGAAGAAGAAGAAGAAGAAGAAGAAGAAGAAGAAGAAGAAGAAGAAGAAGAAGAAGAAGAAGAAGAAGAAGAAGGGGCCAAGAAGATAGCTCAGTGGAATAAGTGCATGCCTGGAAAGCACAGGGTCCTGCGTACCACCCTGGTACCACCAAACAAACAAAAGAAAAATCACTAGGTGGCCCAGGCTGGGGTAGAACTTGTGATCCTCCTGCCTCCCAGTGTTCCAGTGAAGGAAACCCTATTTGCACAGGAAAAAAATTCAGACCTGAGTACTGAGAGCTAAGCAAAAATATTTTAAATACATGAACTGATAGTAGAACTTTTTCTTTAGCAGGGGCCAGGGTAGCCATGGATGCTGTTTCCCCTCTAACCCTAACACTGCATCTTTGAAGGCTAGCACCTAATTTATAAGGTCTGCTGTGAGCCCAAGCCCAGACCTCTCCCACAGGCCTCGCCCACTTCCATTGGGGGTCCTCATCCTTCCCTGCTTACTGCCCTGCTCCTCACAGGGCAAAAGCCCCTGCTTTTACAAATACGATATGCTAATTTCTCTCGGGTTTTTCTAAAGAAAAAGTTCTACTATAAGTTCATGTATTTAAAATATTTTTGCTTAGCTCTCAGTACTCAGGTCTGAATTTTTTTCCTGTGCATAGGGTTTCCTTCATTGGAACACGGGGAGGCAGGAGGATCACAACTATAAGGCCATAATTTCTGCAAGCAGAGCTGGCCCCTCCTCCACCTTCCAGTGCTCGCTTCTGGGGCAGCAGCAGCACCTGCGGGGTGGCAGGGTGGGGGCCAGGAAGATCTGGTAGGAACTCTTGGTCTAGAGCTTTGAAGGTCTGCAGTCTCAGAAGCAGCGGGCGGCTCCCTTTATGGGTCCATATTTTGTACCCCAAGACAAGTCTCTGGGAATCCTTAAACTTATGAACAGGTCACAGATAGCCACTTCAATTTAACAGTCTCTAAATAATCTAGCATTTGGAGTTCTGTTCCCTTTCCATGGGCTCAAAACCTAAGCCCCCCAAGCCCTCTTTTTTCCAATTTTTTACCAAATGACAGCTACAATGACTTCCAGAGTTCGGGCCAGTACACAAATCATTCGGCCATGAAAATCTGCAATTCTGTGTGTTTGGCAAGCACATTATACAATAAAACTTGAGGTCAGAGATTAAATTCTGTTTTGCAGCAAACAAAAATTGATTTGACAATCCAACCCACAGTCTGTTTAGTACAGTCCTTACAAATGGCAAACTTGGCTTCTGCTGTAAACATTTTTGTTCTTTTTAACATTTGGTCATAAAAGCAACAAAAATAATAATTGCATTTTGCCATAAAATTGATACAGACAAGCAGCAAGTGGTTTCGCTTTCCTAACTAATATTAATAATTTTAAATTTTTTTGTTTTGTTTTACTTCTTGAGGTAGGGACTTACTATGTAATCCAAGCCGGCCTTGAACTCACTATGTAGCCCAGGCTGGCCTCAAACTCCCAGCTATCTTCCTACCTCAGCCTCCTGAGTGCTGGGATTATAGGTGTGTACTACCATATGTGGTTAATATAATAATCTGTAACTCCTTAATCTGAAGTTGATTGACCTGCCTACACTAATACCAATACTAGCAATTTTCCCATATAATTCTTTTTGGAAGAAAAAGGAAAGAAATTACAGTTTTTAATTCCTTCCTTCCTTCAATTATTTCTCTCCCTCCTTTCAGTAAATGCTTAGTGCCTAGTAATGTCCCCTGCAGTAGGCGTGGCACAAGCAACAGTGACCACAGCGTAACCTGCTGATGTGGACAGACAAGTCCCAGAGGCAGACAGCCTGCAGCTTTCAGGCCCTGCTTTGCTTGTGGGGGCTTTGTTGTGGTTGCTCAATGTTTGCAGTGCTGGAGCTAGAATCCCAGGTGCTGGGCAAGCCTGGCAGGTACTCCAACTCTGAGCTGTAGCCCCGCTCTACACATACCCTTGGTTTGGCCCACATCGTGTCTTTTGAAGCAGTTTCCAACTTTCTAAGCCAGGATATGTAACATAAAAGTCCCCGTTCTGGGTTATATGAGAAACTGGAGAGTTGCACCTGAATTGTGGAAGTGGCCCATGATGGCTGTGTCTAGATGTCCCCATGTGATACTGGGATTGATTTTTTTTTTTTTCTTAATTAGTACAGGGTCTGTAGGGTCTCACTACACAGATCAGACTCGCAGTGATCCTCCTGTTTTCAGCCTCCCAAGCACTGGGATTACAGGGGCGCACTACTATGCCCAGTCTCAGTTGCCTGTCACAGCATGCCTCGGGGTGGGGCTCACACAGCACCATGCGGATCGAACCCCATTCCCTGTATCTGCCTAAGTAAGCACTTTAGTCCACTGAGCTATCTGGCAAGCCCTTGGGATTGTTCATGGTGCAGTGCTAGGATCAAGTGCAGGAGGTAACGGCTATGCGTGCCCCCCTTCCGCAGTAGCCTGGATGGGAGTGGGCTGTGGCTGTCCCCTGTTGCTTTGCTGCCTGCTGCCCACCGTGGACTGTTTCTCCTCCTTGATGCCCCCTGCATGCCACCCTGCCTTGGAGCCAGCCGCTCATGGACTAAATCCTCTACAAAGTGTGAGTTAAGTAAACCTTTCTTCCTTTAACTTTTTTTTAACCACTGTGGAGGGCCAGGCAGAACTGTATAGGAAGATCCTGATGCACATAAATAAATGAATAAAAATAAACACTCATGTATGTTACACAGGTAAATAGTTTATTATTTTTTTCCTTTTTTTTTTTGTTTTGTAGAACTGGGGATTGAACTCAGGCCCCTTGTGCTTGCCAGGGAAGCGCTTATTCCATACACAGGTAAACAGTAGCTAGATAGACAGATACAACATGCACGTTCCTTTCTTCAGCCCAAGAACATAAGGCATAAATGTAAGTGCTGTAAGTTTTTATGCTTTGTTTGTTTGAGACAGGGTCTCATTACATAGCTCAGGTTGATTTTGAACTCACTACTATAGCCCATGTTCTCCTGGAACTCACAGTGATCCTCCTACCTCAGCCTCCCAACTGCTGGGATTACAGGCGTGTGCCACCGTGGCCAGCTAATTTTGCAGTTTTTGGAGAAACCAGAGTCTGAGAACTGCTGGCAGAGTGTGCACCTTTGCGTGGTAGACTGCAGTCTGCACCTCACAGCTTGCCAGACCTTTGCAAGTTTATTTTCCTTGTGGTCACATGGGACAGAAGGTGTAAGCCTACCACAGACTCACACTGGCCATCGCTCTCATGAAAGTTGATTTAAAAAGGAAAAACCAAGCCAGCCTAGGGAATCCTTCTCATAGTATGTAAGAGCCTTCCGAATAAAGACCAATAAGATCTGGAGAAAACTGTTTCGTTTTGCATTTGTTTGTTTTGAGACAGGATTTTATTATGTAGTGCTGGCTGACCTAAATTCATGGTAATCCTCCTGTGTCAGCCTCCTGAGTGTTACAGGAATGTGCCACCACACCTGGTAAAACTGTCCCTTCTTTGGGTTTGGTTCCATGGCAGTTGGACACCGAGGTAGAAATGCAGTTGGACAGAAGGCCTAGGGGTTGACGGGCCTCACAGTAGTGTGCAGCTGGGGAAGACAGGCTTCTGCGGCTTCCTTGGAGACCAACAGGACAGAAGAAACTAGGGCAAGCAATGGCTGGTGTCACGCGCAACCTCGCCTGCAAGGAAGACGCGACCACTGGTTGTCTCTGCAATGCTTTATTCTTCCATGGATTGCCTTCTCCTCCTGCTCCTCCGCTCCTCCGCTCCTCCGCTCCTCCGCTCCTCCGCTCCTGACCCGGGCAAGCCCGCCCCAAGCTATATACCACAAGGCGTCCAACCCTGGAGTGACACGTGGGCGCAGCTGATAGGTCCAGATACGGGGAAGGGAGCCACAGTCTTTGCCTTAGCCATATAAAGAGTTGTTTACTACAGACAGCACTTACCCAGGGGGGGGGGTGGAAGGCGGAAGCCAGCCGGTCTTTCAGGCGACTGGCTATTCGCAGCTCTCTACAGGCTGGGAAGAACCTGAGCAAAGCCTTTGATGTGCTAGGACACCGACAGGCTCTTAGAAGATCTTACCCTGAGCCTCAACAATAAATCTGCTTTTCTGGCCAGCACTGCCCAAGTCAGTCTCATATGAATTCTGTATTTCTTTTAAAGTGTTTTTTTTGCTTTCTTGAAACAGGATTCCACTATGTTGGTGATTCTCCTGCCTCAGCCTCCTGAACACTGTGATTATACACTTGTGCCACCACAGTGGCTCTAATCTTGATTTTATAACATAGTATATTGCTCCGATACTTGTTGATTTCCTGATTCAGGAAAGACAATGACTCAGCAGATTTTTATCTGTGAATGACCACATTTTTCTCTGACTTGAATACAGAGGTATCTATAATTGTGTGTGTGTGTGTGTGTGTGTGTGTGTGTGTGTGTCTGGCTGGCCTTCTTTCATAAAATTTTAAAAAATGAAACAAATAAATTGGAATCAAAGGAAAGGGAAGAATAAATGTTTCTAGAAACTGAGAATATTATTTTTCCTAACCTCTAAGTTGCCAAGGCAAAGGGGGGCAATTATACATCAGTCATGGTAGCACTTGGGAAGCTGAGGCAGGAGGATCTCACCAGTAGTTCAAGGCCAAGTTGAGCTACATAGGGAGTTCAATGCTAGCCATAACTGCCTAGTGAGACCCTGACTCAAACATGTGCATACACACAAACACACATGCACACACACTACAGACAAAAGAAAAGAAAATGATTGGACCAGAACCAATATCATATAGAGCTGCCCAACTAACTCAGAGGGATGATTTCCTCTTATTTTGGAAAAAGAGAGGAAATAAAAACATCAATACTTGCGCTGGGAGGGCTGGGGAGATGGCTTAGTAGAATAAGTGCTTGCCTGGCAAGCACAAGGTCCTGAGTTCAATCCCTGGTACCAAAAAAAAAAAAAAAAAAAAAAAAAAAAAAAAAAAAAAAAAAAAAAAAAAAAACTGGCAATGGACACTACACCTATAGTTCTAGCATTCAGGAGGCTGAGGCATGAATATCATAAGTTCAAGGCTATCCTGGGCTACAGAGCAAGATCCTGTCTCAAAAACAAAAAGTGAAAAAAAAAAAATCTTCATTTAAATGGTCTCTGTGGGATGTCTTTATTATTTTTCCTGTTGCTGAGACAAAGTATCAAGCACCCAAAGTTAAGGGAGCAAAGGTTTATTCAGCTCCCAGTCTGTAGAGGCTTTAGTCTGCCGCCAGCTGGCTCCAGGACGGAGTGGCACAGCAGAGCGCATCACAGAGGAAAAATAGCTTGTACTGCACAGAAGGTGGCAGAGCAACAAGGGAAGGGCACAGGGCGATTCCCTTGCTGTTTCTTATACTGTATGCAAGCTACCTGCATTTTTTATCTTTTGAGACAGGTCTCACTATGTTGGTGATTCTCCTGCCTCAGCCTCCTGAACACTGGGATTACAGACAGGTGGCTGTAGGACTCCCAGCCTTAATCCCAGCAGAACTGTGCCAAACCAATCATACCCTAAATCCCAGTGTCATACACTCTAGATCCAGCTGCCTCTGAAAAAGCCCCACCTATGACTCATGATGCTTTGGGGGGACATCTAGATAGGAGCCATAACAATTGGTAACCTTGTACAAAATATGAAAATGGAGGTCAGCGAGATAGCTCAGTGGACTGAAGTGCCCGCTCAGGCAAGCACAGGGACTGTAGTTAGATCCCCGTCCCCAGGGAGGGCTGAGCAGAAGGAGGGGGTGCACACACACACAAAAAAAAACATGAAAATGGCTATTTGCTAAATAAAATACATCCAAGAACACTTCCTATGCTGACAACAAAATGGTAATAATTACATTGTATGTGAGCCCTTCTAAAGAGAAATGCCAGTATGGGCCTCCACGTGTTCTAAAGTCCCATCCCCTTCACAGGTGAGGCTCTCTGGAAGCTACTCAATGGCCCAAGTGCAGCCACTGCAAGGAATAAATGTCCCTGGGGACATGAAAGACTTAATATAATGCCTCTCCCAGATGTGTTCCTAGAGCCAGCTTGGAGACACATTTGACTCCGAAAGAAAAGTCTATTGGTCCCAGTGTGGAGGCACCAGTCTGTAATTCCAGCATTCAGGGGCCGAGGCAGGAGAAACACTAAGAGTTCGAAGTCAGCAAAAAAACAAACCCGGTCCCGCCAGATACCTCAGCGAACTAAAGCACCTCCGGCTTCGATTCCTTGCATGCAGTGCAGCCCCCCTCCCCCCCAGGAGCGCTGAGATGGCTGTTGAGACCGGGCATGGTGGCGCCCACCTGTAATCCCAGCGCTGGGGAGGCTGAAAACAGGAGAATCACTACGAGTCCAAGCTTCGTAGTGAAACTCTATGCCAAATACATTAAGAACAACAAGCGTGCCATTGATAAGTGCTTAAAGATTAGACACTTCCCCAATGAATTTATTGTTGAGACCAAAACCTGTCAAGAGTGAGATAACAGACAAGAGTATCCTTGGTCATGAGAAGTTGGAGATTTACAGCATGACTTCAGCATTAAAGATATATAAAAATCAAAATGTTTATTAATGCATTTGGTCTATTATTTCTAATGAAAAAACTACAAAAATTAACCACTTCAAAAAAAAAATACATTAAGAAAAAAAATCATCTTGAAAGCCACAGTGAATCACAGCTGCAGTGATAATGATATCGCTAGGCCCATGCTGCAGGTGGGCAGTGGCTGGTGGGTTTGTCAGACCAACCTGCTAGAGGGTCTATCACATCCAGGAAGCCAGACATACATGAACTCCATTCCTAGTGATAATGTACTCAAGGCTGCTAAATTTCTTTTTTCTTTACCTGCTTCTTTTTCTTGAGTTAAGCCTGTTTGACAGACCCGCTTTGGTGTGATAGGCAAGAAAGGTACAATTTAATTTCACTACTTTGGACATTAAAATTTAACTGGACAGGGCCAGATACATAGCTCAGTGGCACAGCACGTGCCTGGCAAGCACAGGGTCATGAGTTCAGTTTTTTGTTTTGTTTTCGTTTGGTTTGGCTTTTGGAGGTTTTTTTGTATGATTAGGGAAAGGTCTACAGGGTGTTCAGGGTCTCACTACTAGATCAGACTTGTAGTGATCCACCTGTTTACAGCCTCCCAAGAGCTGAGATGGGCACACGCCACCACGCCCAGCCTCAACTGCATCTCAGTGCACCCCCAGAGCAGGGCCAGCACATCAAGCCCGGGGAATGATGAGTTCAGTTTCTGGTACAAAAAAAAAAAAAAGAAAAAAAAATTAATTGGGCAGAAGTGGGGCTTTGGAAGGGAGTGCTTTGTTTTTGTGTTTCAGGCCAGTTATGTTCAGAGAAAAACTTTTTGTATTTTGTTCCATTTTTTAAAAACCAGGTGGGCTGCGAAATAGCTCAGTACTCTAAGGTGCCTGCTTAGGGATCGACAGTCCCACCCCAGGGTGGGCTGAACCAGCCAAAACAAAAGGCCTTAAAGATGGGGTCAGTTCCTGCCTGGATCCTAATGTTTGATTCCTGAGGCCAAATAAATAAACTAGGCATACCAAAAGGTCTTTCTTCTTAATGATGGCCTCCAATTTTATTATTTATTTATTTCTATGTATTTAGTGCAGGGTCTACAGGGTCTCACTACATGGAGGGGACTCTGCAGTGATTCTCCTGTTTTCAGCTCCAGACTCTGGGATTCCAGGTGCACACCACCACACCTAGTCTCAACGCAACCTGGGAGCAGGGCTGGCACAGCACCCAGGGAATCCAGTCCCAGTCCATGTGCCTTGCCTAAGCAGGCACTTTAGTCCACGGAGCTATCTGACCAGCCTAATGATGGCCTTTAAATAAATAAATACTGGACATAGTAGTGCATGGCTAAAATTTCAGTCCTCTGGGAGACTGAAGCAGGAGGATCACCAATTTTGAGGCTTACTTAGGTGATTAGAGGCTTGGCCAGAACTTATCTGAAAAGGGCGGGACAGATAGCTCAGTGGATTAAAGTGCCTGATTAGGCAGATGGGGGGGTGTTTCGATCCCAGCATGCCATGCCTGCCCCACACCCCCAAGGGTGCTGAGATGGCAATTGAGACTGGGCAAAGTGATGCACACCCGTAATCCCAGTACTTGGGAAACTGAAAATAGGAGAACCATTACTAGTCCGATCTGTGTAGTGAGACCCAGTAGACCCTGCACTAAATTCAAAAAAAAACAAAGGACTTGTCTCAAAAATAAAATGGGGAGCTGGGGAGATGGCTCAGTGGAATAAGTACTTCCCTGGCAAGCGCAAGGGCCTGAGTTCAATCCCTGGTTCTGCCAAAAAAATAAATAAGAAAAATAAAAAAAATAAAATGAGCTGGGGATGTAGGGCCCTGGGTTAAGCCTCAGTACTGAAAACATAAAAGGCCTGTAACACAATGGTGCAAGGCAAATGTGATAACCACTACACTACAGAGACCATTCACAACTGTGCATATATTATCTTTTACATGAAAAGATATTTTCACAAAATTGATGTGTTGGTTTTCAAGTAAGGCAACAATTATTTATGGACAATTGTTTAGGGATCCCATATATATATATATATATATA
>PVKA01020345.1:0-40521 GCA_004027165.1 Ctenomys sociabilis | reverse complement strand
ATTATTATATAAAATTTAGTTTTTCTTTGTCGGTCATGTGAAAAAGTTGTTCAGTTCATATGATTTTCATGACCAGTGAGTCTATATAATTTTGTATACTGTGACTATTTTTATTTCTTACTTTATGAAATATCTTTTCATCCTTCTGATCACTATCTTTGTTCGAATACTTGGGTTTTTCCATTTATATATACATTCTTTTCATTTTTGAGTTTATTTCATGATAGGAACTTTCAAACATGTACAAAACTCTAAGGAATACTTACAAATGAAGTATTTTGCAGCATTTTTTCTTCTCAGTTTGTTAATTTGTAGAGTTCTTTTACAATTAAGTATATTGAATGCTTTTGTAATGAGAGCCCTATTTTCTTTCTGAATTTTATTTTCCTATGTTGCTTTGGGAGTTGATGCAGTATCATAATGGAAATGTTAGCATGAATGTTCAGGGTTTATTTTTTTAAGGAAATCTGTTTGTAAGTGTTTAATTAATAAATAATGGAAAAGATGTTTTACCAACTGAATTGTCTACTCTCACTATTGTATTTCTTAAAGCAACAAAATTTCCTTTTTTTTTTTCTTTTTGGAAAATGTTTATTTTCCCAAACATTGGTGGCCAATCACTATCTCTGAGTCTGATTTATAAGAAGTAGTCAGAATTACACAACTCCATTTAGAGCATTCTAAAATATGCTGAGAAAAGGGATCTTTGTTATCTAAAGATATAAAAAACAGTATCTAAGCAAAGTGAAGCTAACCCCAGATCGCTTGGCAAGCAATTAAAGAAACTGATGGCTAGAAAGAAATGCCTTAAATTGCATGTTTAAAAGACCTGGGAGTGCTAATGTATACTTTCTGTCTCTCTCTCATAGTAATGCTTTAACTGTTCAGAGTTTTATAAGTTGATAAATACATGAACAGATGTGTTTGCTGAAATTTTTGAGGGTTTAGCTCTTCTGGCTCTGGCACTGAGTCCTTCCCTTCAGCATTAATTGCCTTTTTTTCTGAATACACGAATTACTAGATTTTTAAAAGGATGATTTGTTTTCTTTTTTAAAATGTCATTTCTAATTTATATGGATGTTAGTGGGAGCTTTACTATAAAAACGCATTTGTTAAAGTTCTGATTGACATACAGATTAGATTTTGCAAGTTGGTTTTCACCATTTGTGGTCTTTTTAAATAGAGAATCAAGAACATTGTGTTAAAGAATAAAACAACAATTTTCAAATAACAATGTATTCTTTCCAAGCTATAGTTACCAGAATTTCCAGAATTTTTTAGTTCCTCACATTCTCCCCTAAAATACAAGAGAAAAGGAGGTGAATAAGATAAGTTTAGTGACTCAGATTTTGTCCTTTACATGGCTTTTCAGCCTAGCTAAATGCTGGATAGACAGCTGGCAGAAACTGGTTCAATACGAATGCATAAAACTCAGTGTTACAACCTGAAATGTTAAACCACTGGAAAGACCACAAATGCATCCAATATTCTGTAAATGCATCTACTATTCTTGGTAATTTCACTTAGCAGAGTAATATATGTTCTCAGATTTTCAACTTCCCCTTTTACAGAATAAGTGGGTCAGCTTTTCCAAGGCTCTGAGGCAGTCAAGTTGATCTGCAGAATCTGTTCGATTAGGTCAACCTGAAACTGCAAGAAGCAGACGAGATGATTTGGAAGCAAATATCATTTCAGTTCTGGATCACATTGACATCTGCTACAGCATATTATCAAACATAAAACCCCACATGGTGCTTGAGATAATGCAAGGAAAGAAAAATGCTGCAAAATGCAAACCTTTTGGTTTTTGTCACCAATGAATAATATTTTAAATCAACTAGCTGATATCATGTTTGTGGATAAATAAAAGAAATAGATCAGAATGTGACAATTTGTCTAATACCTTAATTGTGTGGATTTCTTTCCTGGCTATGTTTACTTATATTGGCAGGTTTGTTGACCTGTCTTCAACAAGAAAAGTGCCCTGAACCCGGCTGTCTCCTCTAGGAAATGATGTGATTGAAATAGATGTATGAATGCAAAATGCATGCAGTGGGAAAACATAATATTACTGCCAAAAACTGTTTAATCACTAGAAAACTGATTTTATTCCCAGATCGTTTACCCTTCTTTTTCTTCCTTTAAGTTGCTTTTCAACAGTTTGATTACTTAGCAATCATGAAAATAAGAAATCAAGGAAATATTTATTGGAATTTGGCCATGGGTTCTTATATTCTCAGTTGATTTACATGAATTTTGTTTGTATGGAAACCCAAGTCTAATACAGAATTAGAGGAGAGATGAAGGACAGGCTCATCAGACAGATAACAGGACTACTCATCTATAAGGGATGCTTTACATGAAAATGTAACAAGGGGTCATTTATGTAACTAAATCTTCCCAGGGATGAGTGGCTGGAAGGACACTGTCCAGCCACTGGACACTGAGCATGACTTCCCCACCAGTAGGTTGTGTGCCAGCAGCTGCATTTAAAGCACCAAAAGATGTAGCTAGATTAATTCTGAAAACATGTAAAATATGATGAATAGGTCTTGTAAGTGTAATCTGAAATCCAGGAAACCAAGGCTGAGTTCTTTATTCTTTCCAGTTTTCCCAAAGAGCTTTTCACTGTTCTTCTTAATAAATGTTTGGAAAATAACTAAAAAAATATCACCTAGGAGTATTAAATTAATTCTTTGCCTAGTATTCCTTATGTGGCTCCTACTAGCCCTGGCTATAGAGATAGGTGTTTTTTTTTTTAGTTCATTTTTATGCAAAATGTTAAATGAAATGCCACTGGAAAATATAAGTAAAATGTCAAGTAGGAAAGCACAGAGCATTTTTCTGCCCATGATATTTAAACAACATTGGATGTAGCAGACAGTTGAGTGCATGGTAAAAATAGGATGGATTCTCCCTCTATGAATCTTCTCCATAGAGCAGCACTTTGACTAAAATGGGAGTTTAAAATTAGGCATGGCTATAAAATGTTCAGTTTTCTTGCACTTTCCATAAGCACAGATAATTGAAGCAGCATCCACAGTTCTATAATCCACAAAAATAAACTCATTTATTGTTTTAAATTAGAGAAACTCAATTTGACCTGGCAAAATGTCTGAGACAAAAGTGTTTAGAAAAAGCCAGCTGTATTAACTACACAGTAAGAAAAGGAAGGCATTTGTTTGAATAATTTGAACTGAATTCAAAACTTAATGTTTATGATATTTTTATTAAAAATAAGAAAGTTGCTCAGATGCTATATCATCTACTGTTACAAGATGGTGTATTTTTTTCTTCTAGCTCTATCACATAACTTGCATAGCTAGAGATATATAATTCAATGAATTTTAGTATAAGTTAAAGATGTATATATCACCATAATACAATTTCATAGCATTTTTATTTCCTCTAAAATATCCTACATTTTTTCTCTCCATTCTTATCTTAAACAGCAAGGAATTACTCTTTGCCTAGTAGTCAACTTTTCTGCATGATATGCTAGATTCTTTCCTATTCCTATTCACTCTGGGGCCTTACTGAACTCTTTGGTTAGGACAGACAGATTATTGTGTGCAAAGCTTATAACTCATCAAGACCTTTCCAAATCTCCTTAGGAAAGCGGTATAATAACAGTTTTAGCTATGGATTGAGGCATACATAGCCTTAATTTCTAGCTCTAAAACTTTCCATAAGAATCATTGTCCTCATATGTAAAAGTAAGGCTATTAGCATGTGGTATAAGGTAATGTCATTTTGTGACACCTAGTATTCACTCAATGTAAACTTTACTTGCTATCATATGTCGAATTTCTCACCAAGAAAAGTGTACCCTAACGTTTTTTAGCATACCGTAGTTTTTGACCCTGGGTTTAATTTTGAAATTTTCTGCAATCCACTCAAATAGTCTTATTGTGTTTCCTTTGGAGGTAATCTAGGTTTCTTGGGATGCTCACTAAATGATAGCTACAAGTCATATTATTTACAAGATCATATTCTTTCCTGGAAACATTCTGATTTTAATAGCAACACATATTTGAATGCCTGTGATTGTCTTGTGGGTGATGTAAAGAAGACTTGGTAGAGTAACTGATGAGTTTTTGGAAACAAAACAACTCCAATCAAAGACGAATTACCTGTTAGGTTTTTCCGGTGGTGGTAGCACTGGTGGTGCTGTGGCAGAAAAGCAGAAATAAGGAAGAAATGAAGCCTTTATTAATTCTGAAGACACAGAGAACATCAAGGGCAGGTGGATGGGGAGATCCTCAGACCTGAGACAGGGAGGATGAGACTTTGTGGATTTTTGCTAGAGGCAGAGCTTGAGGGGCGGAGTCAGTGACACACAAAGAGCTGATTGGAGGATCCCATGTGTGTGAAGGGGAAGGTAAAAGGAAGTTGTATCAGGGCTGGAGTGGGGACGAAGGAGGAAGTGGTAACTGGGAAGATAAGCTGGTGTTTTAGGGATTCAGCCATGTTGAATCAAGGCCATGATAATTTAGCAGTTTGTACTTGGACCGTAACATGTCAGTAATGAGATTCAAAGACTAATGCCTTTTTTAACCAGTTACTTTGCTTCTGAATATCTATTAGAAGGATGTGACTCTTAATGCAGATAAGTTTGGACATAGCAATTTAGCCAGAATCAGTTATTTCTAGAAATAGCAAAAGGTGACAATGAACTTGTTCCTTAGGCAGAAAAGGCAAAAGGTGAAATAAACTGCAACTTCATTCATTAATTTAGGTTTTCTGGATTATTAATATAAATTCCTGCTTCTGTCAGTGAGTGTTCACTGGCTTTGTCTGAAGTAACAATACCAAATGTGAGAGGTTTATAAAAACAGTCCCTTACTCATAATATTGCTTTTGTTCTTTAGCTTTGTTTCTTTTGCTTTCCTAAGCTCTGGGCCTTGTTTGCTCTTCATCAGGATCCATGCTGGTCAAACAGCTATCTGTGGGATTCAGCAGCCTCACAGCAGTGTGAAGCAGAAACCATGCAATGTCTGCAGATTCCCTTACACGTCAATTTTCATATCCCATCGCAAAAGTAGGTTTTGTGGTCAAATATACTGCCCAGCAAAACCTTGGTAGAAATAGGCAGCTGAACTTCTGAGCAAATAATGTAACTTGTTTTAGGCTTACATTTTAGCTTATTTTAAGCTCTGGAGTTAGAGCTAGCGAGATAGGTCAGCAGAATAAGTGCCTGCTTAGGCAAGCACAGGGACCAGGGTTTAATCCCCTGGACCGAATGCACTGGCCCCACCCTGGGAACACTGAGTCAACAACAGAATCTGGGTGTGGTGGTGCACGACTTCAACCCCAGTGCTGAGAAGGCTGAAAACAGGAGGATTCCTATGAGTCTGAGCTGTGTAGTGAGACCCTGTACCAAAAAAAACCCAAACAAACAAACTATGAACTTGAGATAAGATCACTACTTTCAGGGAAAGTACACTTCACAGAAATGTGGGATTGTAGAAACACCTCCTAAAAGCAGAAGAAATGGTGAAGATTTTTGTGAATGAACAAATGTGAAAAGAACAGATCAAGAAAGTGCCTTTGAATGCCATATTGTAGAAAGACTGTATTTAGTTTAGGGTTCACTAGAAGAACAGAATCATCCTAAAATATATGTACAAGTTATTCACTAAGTAATCTTACAGAATCACAAGAGGAAATAGTTCCAGATGCAGTCTGTGGGATCAGAGATGGAAGAACTCAGTGACTGTCTGCTCTCTGGGATACTGGAGAGTCCATAGCCAATTGAACATTGAAGCCTGGAAACCCACTGCAGAGCTATCAAAGGAAATCTATTCCAGAGAGCTGGAGAGTCTGCACTGGAAGGTTGAGGAGTCCAGGCTCAGACTGAGGTGTTGTATCACAGTGAATGATCTCAGATGGTTAGTTGTTTGTGTCAAATTGCATAGACTATAGTACTCTGTTATTTCAACAAAGACAAATTTAAGTAATGCAGGAATGATGTTCTATACTTATAGTTAACATACACAACCAGTCATTCCTAAATAAAGGAGATAAGTGGTCCTCCTCCAATCAGCTAAAGGTCTTAAGCAAAAGCTAATGTTTAGTGGAGAATAAATTATGTCTCAAGACTAGAGCATAGAAATGATGCCTGAATTTTGAGCTGGTTGGTCTGCCTTGTGCATTTTGGACTTGACATTTTATATACAATTCAATTTCATGAAAACAATTGCTATTTAGATATATGCTTATAGGTTTATATACATATAACTATACATGTGTAAACTACTGGTTCTGTTTTTCTGGAGAACTCTAAATCAACACTGGATATAGTTGTTTGATTATTTATAAATAAAAGAGATATTATAAATTAGAAAGGGAAAGAATACGCTAACTGCTCAGTGGTTAGAATGAGAAGAAAGAGATAAAAACGAACACAGGCATCTTTTGTTTTATAAGAATTAATTCTACTGTTTTAGTATCTTATTTATTTATTTATTTAAATGCTGGTATTAGTAATTGAACACAGCATCTTGAGCTTGCCAGGAAGGCTTTGTGCCACTGAGTTATATCTGTGGACCTAATTCTGCTTTTACTTTTTTTTTAATTTTCTCAGTACTTTTACTTTATTTTTATAATACAACAGTACATTGGTGATAAGTTCTGTATATAAATTATTGCCCTTAAAAATTATACTGCTCCTTAATTGCTCTAAAATCAGAGCAATCGGTTTTCCCCAACAGATGAAAAACAGATATTATCCAAGATCTAAGTAAGCATCCCTGTAAGGGAGTGATTCGTACTACACTAATAAATACCTGTGCTTTCATTTCTTTAAAATACATTAGCACTGTCTCAAATGAGTGAGATACTATTAGGACTTTTCAGGGCTCCCTGTATTATCCCAGGATTAGTGAGATCCCTTCAAACACATCTGAAATTTAGGAGTAGAAAAGGCTGTGCCTGCTGTATCTGTCTTGATCAATTTACTTCATTTATTCCTGTTCTCTGCATTGCCTATTTCCGTAACTTTTCAGTTTCTCTTAAAATTTTATGTGATTCCAATGTATAACTAGGTCAAATATTTTAGGGGAATTATCATCTTTTACTATTCAAGAATGCATGTGCAACATTAGATGAAATTATAAAATAAACAAATTTAATTTTTTTCATATCCCTCTGAGATAATTTGCTATATCCTGTGAAATAGAAGCTGTAAAGGGAAAGAAGAAAAGAAAGGAAGGAAGGAAGGAAGGAAGGAAGGAAGGAAGAAAGAAAGAAAGAAAGAAAGAAAGAAAGAAAGAAAGAAAGAAAGAAAGAAAGAAAGAAGGCCCAAGAAAATGGTATTGATAATTACCCACATTTGACCACATAGATTGGGCATGTATCAACTATCACATAGTATTTCATAAATATGTACAATTGCAAACATGTCAGCAAACCTATTTTCTTATAAATTATTAAGTTACAACCATAGACAAATCTCTTTCTGATGTATGATTAAACTATAACAATACATAGCAATAATGCAGTATATTAACATGCACACAATAGCAAGAAGCTAAAGATTTGGCTTCAAACAAAATTTGGTGCAAATGAATCTCCTAGGTAGTGCTCTGCCTTGTATGGACCCCATTTCCTACCACTGCTTGGAGGATCGTACCTATGCTCTTCACTACGACCTATGGGCATGCTTTCTCCTGTTACTTTGGAGAGTTCTTCCCCATCCTGTTCATAGTCAAAAGAAAGAAAGAAAGAAAGAAAGAGAGAGAGAGAGAGAGAGAGAGAGAGAGAGAGAGAGAGAGAGAGAGAAAGAAAGAAAGAAAGAAAGAAAGAAAGAAAGAAAGAAAGAAAGAAAGAAAGAAAGAAAGAAAGAAAGCATGCAGACATCCCTGAATACTCCTTTTTTCTCCACTCCATATTCTGCTGTTCTGGGAATTTGACTGAATTTGCTTTCAAAATAAATCCTGAATCTAACTGGTTCTATTGACCCTGTCAGCTCCATTATTCGAGAGAAAAAAGACATTGTCAGGCAAGAACAAGAATATCAGACCAACAAAATAGCTCAGTGAACTAAGCACCTGCTTAGACAAGTGAAGAGATCAGGGTTCGATCCCCAGCACCACATGCCATATTGGCCCCTCCCTTGGGCACCCTGGGAGGCCATTGAGACCAGGTGCAGTGGCGCACATAAGTAATCCCAGCACTGGGGAGGCTGCAAACAGGAGGATCACTACGAGTCTGAGTTGAGTAGTAAGACCCTGTACCAAATACAGTAAAAAAAAAAAAAAGAGTATTAGCCTCCTACTGGAAAGAACCAGGTATGTTCAGAGCAGAGGAGTATAAACTGCTACAGGGTATCTGTTTATTGTGGTATAACAAAGTCTCTCAGCTCTTCCACTTCTCTTAGATCATCAATGGTTTTAGTCATTATCTTTTTTTTTTTTTTTTTTTGTCTTTTTGAGACAGGGTCTCACTATGCAGTTCAGGCTGGCCTTAAGCTCACTTTGTAGCTCAGGCTGGTCTCGAACTCACAACAATCCTCAGCCTCCCGAGTACTGGGATTACAGGCCTGCGCCACCACACCCGGCTCTAGTCATTATCTTTTACATTTGGTGTAAATACCTTTTTTCTTCAGGGCGTGTGGTGGGTCATCTATGAATAATTCTTTTAATCTCCAGTCTCTTTTTTACTTAGATTGAGAGATGTTTATGCCTAATCTTCTGTGTGGTGGCACTAACAGCCGATATGGTCGATATCTTGATCAGAACTGTGAAAAATAAATTTCTGTTGTTTTAGCCATTGAGTTTTTGGGCTCTGTTAGAGCGCCCAATTCTTTTGACTGATTTGTTAGATTTCCAGGGTTGTGCCATGTACTCAGTCATTTCTCTATTCTTGTCAGATTCCGGAGATTGGCATACCATTATCATTCAAGGCCAGCTGTTCTTTTAGATTATTATTATTCCTTTTCATGGATAAGCACACTGAGACTCAAGAAAGTTGTTTCAGTGCAATGACACTTGAAACCTGCCTCACAGAATCTGAGTTCTGTGTAAGTCAGTCTGGCAGGGGAGCCAATGGGGGTTCTATGACCACAAACCTTAGGCTTTAAATGATACAAACAGACCACTATTCCTAAATGAGCAGCCTGGGTGTTGTAGGTTCACTGTCACTGGCTTAAGCTGTGCCCAAGCACTGAAGAGGGAGTTTAACTGGGTAATTATGACCCCTGCTCATTTACAGTTAAGTGAGTCTAGAAAGTTCTTGGTGACTTTTGACTATACGCTTCATGTACCTGTTGAGAAAACAGACAAATTTTCTTAATGAGTCACGTTAGAAAGAACCTTGAACTTCAGTTGGCCGCTGGTGGGTGTCCTTGTTACAGGAGAAATGTCACTAATAGCTTTATGAGAAGTCACTTATCCCTTGTGCAGATTTAAAAAACTCAGAATGTGGGTAAAAAGATAATCTTGGTAAATACTAACACTGGCCTGCTGATACGATACATATGGGTATTTCACGAACCGTGTTAGTCTGCTCAGGCTGCTGTTACAGACTGCCATGAACCTGGTGACTTAAAGAAAGGAAATTGATTTTCCCACAGTTCTAAAGGCTGGATCAAGCCCAAGATCAAGGTTAACAGGGACTGAGCTCCAGAGAGGCCTCTGCCTCACCCACCCACATTCTTGCTAAGTACACATGGAGGCTTCCTCTGTGGTTCCTCATCTCACAGAGCAGCACTCCTATCAGAACTGTCCTCCACTTCTCTAACCTCCTGTAGTTAATTGCTTCTGTAAATGGCTTATCTCCAAATGCAATCATATTGGGGCTCAGGGACCCTACACGGGTACTGGGGGAGGTAGGACATAATTAAACCATAGCACCTACTGACAATCATTCATTTGATTTTTATAATATGACTTTAAGTTTTAATTTCTGCATAGTAGAAAATATGCATTCACCGTTGCACTCTAAACATTGTTAAATTTAAAAGCGACAAGTCTAAGCCATGCGTGAATTTATTATTTATTAAGACAAATCACTTAGATGCCTACTTCTTGCTGATTTTTGCATACTTCTTAGTTAATGTGCAAAGTTATCATTTTAAGAGCACAAATATAAATAGACCACATAATGTATAAACTTGAAGCATTTAATGCTAACTTATATGGATAACTTTTAAATGGCTTATTAGTTTGTATCATTGTTCTCTATTAACAACAAAATCATACTACTTTTAAATGTCAGTTAGGTTTTAGTGCAAATCATTTATTAAATGCTGTATACTCAGTTTAAATCTTACTGAGTAACTAAACATTAAAATAAAGGGGAAAATCTATACTGGCCTAATTTGAATTATATGTTCTTTTCAACAAGTATAATTGCTATTGACTGCCTACAGCACTATTGTCTAAGTCATGAATAATCATAAAACATTACAATTGGCACAAGAAAAATGGAATGAAACCCATCAAAAAAAAAGTCAAGCACAAAATACCAATAAAGCCCCTTCTCTTCTTCCTAACAGAATAAAGCCATGCAAACACAATGACTTTATTACCTGAGAAAATGTGCTACATAATAATCACGAGGAGCCTCATTTATTATAGATAGTATTTCACTTCAGGTTTGACATTTTATTCTGGAATGAGGCTCACTTGTTACTGTGTGTCATAAAAGGAAAGATAGAGACCCTTCGTACCATGCCCTCCCCTTTCATTAGCTGAGTTCTTTATTCAGAACTAAAACTACAGATTTTCACTCTAGGTGAATATTTTTTTCCAGAACCTCCAGAAGTTGGATGTCACGAATGTCACAAGTGGAATATTGTGAAGAGGAGTTAGTGCTTAAAATCAAAAAGCCTCTTGCCTCAGGGACACCTACAGCCACTTTACAGAGTATATTTACTAAATTACCCTGCACTCAGCCCTAGGCATCTGGAGAGTAGGTTCTCAGAGAGCATCACAGAGGAGGTGACATTAGAGTGATATAAAACACATACCATTCTAATATCTGGGTAATTTGTGGAAAATTCTAAAGATTATACTGAAAGTCAATTTCCTTGCAGTCACAATGTTAGTTTCATAAATGAATATTATTAAATACACATGCATACTGACAGTGTACTTATGTTATTATGTTTCCATAGCAATGTTCAAACCTTAGGAGTGGCTTCTTACCTTCAACACTTGAGGGTACATTTGGGGTAGATAATTTTCTGTCCTGTGAGACTGTCTTGTGCATTCTAGGAGGATGGCTAGACATCTCTTGCCTCTCTCCTATTGACAGTAAAATATCCTGAGCTGTGATAGTAAAAAATATTTCTAAACATTGCTTAATGTCAGATGGGGGCACAAAATACACCTTTTCTTCCAACCACCTGCAGCTTAATACACTGTGTTGGAGAACCAGAGCCTTTAAAGGTAAGCTCACTGCAGGATGCAGAGTCAAGCTAAGCACTGTGTAAAAAAGTCATGTGTTTTATTCCACAAAATGTCCCAGCGGCTGTTGAAAATGAGAAGCAAAGCAGCCCAGTGCAGTAAAACTGGGTTTCTATTGCCCTTTTTGATAGTTCTCTTGCACAACTATGAAGCCCCTGGGGAGCAACTTGAAGTTTTCCATGATCAATGGTAATTAGAACTTTGATTGACCAAACTAACAGCAATCAGATAAACCATTTAAGGCACAAAGAATTCTGGAGCAGGAAACAGAACTTAAAAAGCTAGCTGGTTAAGCTGGGGTTATACCTAATTATGAAGAGACCCTAAATTTTGAGGTAGAATGTGTCTCTCACCATTGCACTTTGGATCTTTGATCACAACAATGTATGCACTTTGCATTTTGCTCATTTGCTAGTATACCTATGTGACCTCTGGCCTATGTGCTTTTGACAAGTAGTACTTCTTAAATATTTTTATGTTCTCTAAGCTCAGTATATGGGGAAGAGAAATGATCACACAAGTATTTCCTAAATAAGTGAGTAAATACAGTTTCTGATTTATTTAACCTAGTGATAAATCTGACCATTTAACATTTATTAAGTAGTTCCATACATTGATATTGTTCTACACCCTGGGAATGCACAGATAAATGACCTTTGATGCAGGTTCTTTGAGAAGTCATCTCAAGTGATGAAAAGAGACTCAAAAGCAAGGACTCAGAGTAGAATAGGTTTCAGAAAGCACAAGGGGAGAAAATTGTGCTATACTGCGAAGGGTAGCCAACGCTGAGCTCTAGTATTTTAGAGGAAAGAAAGCAATACATAACCTTAAGTAATAATTAATTTTGTAAAGCATAGGTTCATCAGAAGGAAATTCTCTATAGAATTATGACTAGAAATACTACAAAAATGTAGAATCTGATTATTTTTCTTCTCCAAACACTGAAGTAGGAACAGAATCCCTCAACAAAAAATATAACTAGAAGGAGATGAGACTTTAAACCTTTAAACTCATGCTCTAGGCCCAAGCATGTGACAAATTATTTAGACTTCCTGTTTTAATGGATACCTCCACAACTGAGTTCTAATGCTGATCTACCAAATTATCAAACTGGCTTAAAATAATCCTAGTTCAGGATTTTACAATTGTGTGAGTCAGAAGTCTGACACAAGCCTTACTGTACTGCAATGAAGGTGTCAACAGGGACACATTCTTTGGCTTATTTCTTCTCCCATCTTATCCTGTGTCCATTGTCAAGTCTCTTTCCCATGAAACTAGGAAAGTTTCTCTATTTTTAAAGATCTTGATTAGGTGTGCCCATTCAGAATAACACACAATAAATATTCCCTTCTCAAGGACATGTATTTAATAACATCTGAAAATTCATTTTGTCCTTTGAGGTTCACAGGTCCTGGGACCAGGAAGTGCACAGCTCTATGGAAGCATTGTTCTGTGTACTATGTGGGTGAAGTCAGGTGGTCTTAGGTATTGCTAAAGATAACTTCATACCTGAGCACTGGCAACAGAGAACACTTTTCTGCTATGTCATACATTCCCCACACAGAGCCTCCCTCTCCTTCAGTCAGGTAAATCTATGAAGATCTTCCACAGAGCTTTCTTATTTGTACTTCGACATCATCCGTGAGAATTCTAAAAAAAAAAAAAAAAAGATGAGTTCAAATGCTAGCATGAATGAATATTTGGCTGTGTATTACTGATTTCTCAACACTGGAGTTTGGGTAGTGCCACTGAAGATCAGCATCAACTGGAATTTTCACTGGCCTGAGATGTGTATAATTAAAAATAAAAATATGATTTGTACCCCTAGATAAAGCAATCATTGACTACAAACCAAGTGCCATATTGTCAGGAGCCATTCTTACGTAACAGATATAAAAAGTATTTTTCAAATTGACAAAGATGCCAGGGGAAGAATGCTTTCTCTTATTTAGGTTTTTGCAGTTCTCAGCTTTTTCTTGCATGTAAAATGTTGACATGAACATTTTTTTTTTCAGTTGTGAGATGTTGAAAATGTGCAGAATCCACAAAATACTCTTTGAATTTGAGTTACTTGTGATAGAAGAAAGGAAGAGATAATTGAATGATATGTTATTCTTAGTATTTATTAAATGGCCTGAAATCATAACATTTTCCTTGTAGAAAAAAAAAAAAAAAGAAAAACAAACACAGCCCTCCACAGTTGGAAGTTTTTTTAACCAGGAAATTCTGGAATGTTTGTTATGTTTTTCTCCTCCTCCTCTTCAGTTTGACAACTCTGAGAATTACTATATTTTGAAAAATACTATTTGGACATTTTCACTGCTATGCTTTCTTCTCAGATACCTGTTTGATTGAAACTGAGTGAAGAAAACTACTGACTCGATCAGATAATTGTACCGTCTTAGAATTTTAAAGTTTAAAGGCATCAGAGCAGGGCTTCAGCTTTATCCTCGGTGATGCAGGGATCTGCTGAGTAACGTCCTATGGAGATGTCTGTCCAAGCATGTTTGACCTTTTCCAGTTTAAGCCCTTGGCAGTTTCTAGGCTGCTCTCATTGGACGACCCTCACCAGGAAACCCTGCAACTCCTCCCTTCTTTTCTGAGCAGCACCTAGTTTGACATCCAGTGCTCTTGTTGATAGCTGACTTATACAGAACGGAACATGTCTATCATTTTCTTTACCCTCAACACTCTAGAAATCCCTTTTTTCCCCTTTTATTGCCAATCTCTTGATGATAGTAATATAGAAGGAATCTGTAATTCTTTAGCCACATGAAGGCGATGGTGAGTTGCCATGTCTATGTTATACCTAGCTTGGGTTCTTTATATTTATCTGTTCAGATTTCACTCCACAAAATGGGAAAATGAAGCTTGCTGCGGGGGCACAAATCTGAAGTCCTAGCAATCAGGAAGCTGCAGTTGTAGGATTGCTGTGAGTTTGAGGTTAGCCTGGGCTACACAGAGAGTTCCAAGCTGGTTTTAAGTACACAGCAAGACCCTGCCTCAAAAAAAGGAGGGGGGATAGAATTGTGACATGTCATGCAATCCGTTTCCCATTCCTCTCAATGACATGATGTCTACCCAGTTCAGAAATCAATTACCTCCTGTGCATTGTCCCTGGCACCCTCCTACTTGTGGTGTCATCAGCCAATGTGGCTGCTAATTTACTTATGTATGAAGGTCTGGGGATAAACCCTCTCACCTGTCCCTCCTAGATCAGTCTGTGCAATTGACAACATGAGATATCCAGCCACATGCTTTGTTGAATTCCAGAAATACACGATTTTTACCATTATTGTTTACTTATAAACTTCATCTTTATTTTGCTACCTGCCATAAAATTACAACAAAGTTTAAGATGCAGACGTGGAGGGAAAAGGTCCACTAAATGGCAGAGGTTTCCCAGCTGCTTGTCTCATTGTCTGGATTATGATTCTCACAGGATTTCTGCTTAGAAGAAAATTGTGGCTGTCTGTGCAGTGACGCTTCAAATTCCTTTAATTTGTAACTCTCACCTAATTAGAAGTAAGCTTTAAATTAATATATGTTAAAAGTTACTGTATTGACATGATATCACACTGAAGAAGAAATAACTAAGACCAGACTTTGGCTGTAGCAGATTGGATTCAGGATGGTAAGCTGTGCACAAGAGGGATTTGTTCCTAATTTAGTTTGTGACAATTTATTTATCCCTGTGACTGAATTGAGTGGTTGGGGTTAAAATTGGAACCAATGTGGCACGGCTTTCACAGCTCCTTCAGCAGCTTCTTGTCACTCCTCCAAGGTACTTTTGAACATACAGAAAAGATGAAAACTTTCCAAGAAAATGTGAAACTAATACTGACCACGGCATTAACTGTCAGTATTTTGGAGAAAATTCCATGAAACACAGCATTTATGGAGAAGGGTAACAGAGATATCTAATCAGGTACATTGCCCAGATTTTGTGCTTGGAGGAGCAAATGTACCCCCGGGAATGTTGGAGCTCCATTGTTCCCTTGCTGCCTGCCTCTTGGACCGGTATTCTGAGTATGAGATAGCTTGGTAAACAAGACCTGTTCCTCTGAGCTGCTAGGGTGCCAGTTTCAAGGTCAGCTGAATTCTGCTGTGCCCACCTACAAAAAATTTCTCTTTAAACAATTTTTTAAACTTCAGGGGAGCAAAATAGAGAGGATCGTAGAGGGTGGTCTGTGGTATCTAGTTCAGGGAAACAGAACTAGTAAATTGGAGGAGGTGGAAATATACCAGAATACCTTTCATCTTTTCCATGTTCTTAACTGAATGACTGTCATCCAGTCTTTTTCAAAATGTAATACTCTATGCTACCATCTGAGCCAGCTTCTACATATTTCCACCTAACCTTGATTTTGTTAAAGCTTGCATAATTTACTTGTGATCATATGAAATACAGTTTTTTAAGAAATACATCTTCTTAAAAATATGTATTTGACCTCCATCTTTACTATGTTAATATAAAACACAGATCTAGACATCAAAACCTGAGCGAAGTGCTGATCTTATCAATATGTACTCTAGGTTTACAGACCCACAAGGAAGATCCTATTCACCTCCAACTGAACAATGAATAAAAGGGGCAGAGAGAGAGACAGAGAGAGGCCCTCTGTTGATTAACAAACATGAGAACGATAGGTAGAAACCCTCACTTTAAGAGAAGGAAAGAGAATACAATGTGGGATAACATTTTATTCATCCTGAAAAATGCATTTCTCTGGAAATGACTTCACAAGAATCCTGAAAACGTAGCAAATATTTTTGCCTCTTTGGAATGACAGAAAGACTTACAAGTTCCATGAAGCAGCAACCACAAGAAGAAATAAAAGTTATATAAAGAAGGCTGGGTGAATTGGTTTGGTCTCAATCCTTAAACTAGAATTAGTGCTGGGAGCAGTAAAGAATGGAATTGATATCACATGAGGAATGGTTGAAAAAGATGTGGTATAATGGAGTATTACTCAGCTATTAAGAATGATAAGTTTGAAGCATTTATACTGAAGTGGATGCCACTTGAACATATACTCATAAGTGAAATAAACCAGACACACATGTGTAAATATCATATAGTCTCCCTAGTATAAGAAGCGAAAAGCAGAAATACAAAAGGAAACGTACAACAACAACTAAAATCAATTGAGTCCGATAAGGCAAAGTGAATGGCATATGATGCAGGATAATAATCAGCTTTTCTTCTGGATGGTTAACAACCTAAGTTTACACATCAAAGTTGGAGAAATAGAAGAGCCACAAGGCCAGCCAACATTTTGGCTCTAGCCTTTCAAGGTCAGCGAAGACCCGGGACATAGGAGAACCTGTACTGCAACATCATGAAACTCAGTTGAGCTCCAAATTTTCTGAAGGAGATCATGGAGCCACAGAGGAAAGAGATCAAAGTTCTATAGTGTGGCTGGGTAGAGTCACATAGAGAGAAAACTTGCTCTCAGGCTCTCATGGAGAACAAACTGGTCAAGCATTGGCCATGACTCATCCATATGGATGACACAGACAAAGGATCTACAAAATATGGTACAGGACTACAAGATAAACCCTGAGGGGACTTCACTGACCTCATAAGAAACATAAAGTACATGTGGTATATAAGTCTTGCTTTATCTAGGTCTTAACCATCCAGGAGAAAAGTATAAAAATGAATTACACATTGTGGGGCCATAATAATAAGTTGAGCTATAAATGGCTTTGGTTGACAACTTCTTCAGATAACTCACTATTGTTGTGGAATGCTGGACTGTGTTGGATTGTGTTGTCGAGTTCAAGTACCTAAGTTAGTTGAATGATAATGGAGTGCCCATCTTTGACAGGTGTAGAGAAAGGAAGGGGTATAGAAAGGAAGAATCATGATATGTGTGTGATGGACAGTACAGTTGGGATAGAAAACGCCATGCTTCTACATAATTCTATGAGAGGCAAGATTTGCACTAATGGTAGTTGGACAGGATATTATGTCAGCTTCTAGTACTATGGACAACCACTAGGAAAATAACAAGGTAGAAAGTATTACTTATTGGATCTTTGATGTAATTCAGGTATAAAAAATAAGATACGCAAACAGCTACACTCTCTTAATTTACTGATAAGAGGCATATGGTATAATAATGTCTGTAAGTATAATATCATGTACGCACCTTTTGTGATACCAAAGCATTATGAAAACAGTTTACAATGTATTAATTTATCAAATCCATCTTGTCAAGGTATCTTAAAACTGTCTCATTGATATTTGTACTTCAATAAAACAAAAATAAAACAAAAATTAAAAAAAGAATGGAATTGATGTTGCGGAAAATTGAAATACTGAGGTATACCATTATTCTGATCTTCCTCAAAATGCAGAAAAATAAATAACAAAGGGTAGTAAGAAAATATGGCAGATTAAGAATAGCAAAGACCTTACTGCATATAATTAATGTGCTCTGAAAGAAAAGATTTAACTGAAACAATCAGAAAGCTAAAGGAACTATGCCTTTCTTGGATCAAAGAGCTATGTTTTCAGATTCAACAAATCCAGACCAAATGAATAAAAATATGTATGCTTAAAAATATACAAAGAAAGGAGAGCTGGATATGTAGCTCAGCAGTACAAGTGCCTGCCTGGCAAGCACAAACATATATGAGGACAGAGCTGGCAAGATAGCTCAGCAGAGCTATAAGGGTCTGCTTAGACAAGCACAGGGACTGGGGTTTCATGCCTGGCCCCACATGCTGAGCTGGTCTCTCCCCCAGGTACACTGAGCTGGGGACAGGGTCCAGGAATGGTAGCACATTCCTGTAATCTCAACTCTGGGGAGTCTAAAACCAGGAAGATCACTATGAGTCCAAGCTGTGCAATGAGACCCTATACTAAACAAACAAATAAAAAACACTAACAAAGATATGAGGACAATATTTAATTGTGAAGATGAATAAAATATCCTATAACTATCTAATACAGTATGAAACAAAGTTATTTCTAAAGGAAAATATGAGGTAGACCTCTCTCAGCAGTTTCAGAGTCAGAGAAAAATAAGGAATTTATGATAGAAATTTGGAAATGGAGAAGAAAGTAACTTAAGCTTTTTCATGCCAAATCAAGTAATCACTCAAATGTGGCCACAACCAAATGACCTTCTTAGAAAGGTAGCTATGAAATAAGAACAATATCAGATTTTTGCATGACCACCTCTAGGCCTACATGAAGGCCTGAGTGGAAGAACAGAAAAAATGCCACCAGTTTCTGCATAAATGCAGGCTTTCCTGTTACCTGAGAGATGATTACTTATTTACTAAAATAAGGAAGGAAGTGGGGGGTCTGGCAGATGAGTACACCACCGGCTTTCCTTGGTCCTTGCTGCACTTTGAAAAAAGGTGCATGGTTATAATCAAAGCATCAGCCATTTGTCTTCTGGTGCTAGGATCACAGCCAAGCATATTTGGTATTATTATGCCATGACATTGAGAATTCTGAGTGCCCTTAAGCAGATTCATCATTAATAGAGGTTATAGTTGTATTTTTAAAATTTTTGTGTACTAGTTTTTAATTTACATGTACATTATTTACTTTAGATAGACACACAGGGTGGGGTACATAGGTCATGGATTTCAAATACATATGAAATGTACAGATTTAAACCTGAAGAAGGCTAGTTGGGTATGGTGATGCATTTCTTTTATCCCAGCAGGAGGGTGAGAGGCTGAGGGGTGAGGATCAAAAGCTTGAGCCCAGTCTGGAAAACTTAATAATTCAGTAAAGCACTATCACAAAATTTTAAAAAAAAGAAAGTTCAATAGACTGGGATGTAGCTCAGTGCAAAAACTGGTTCAATTCCTAGTATAGCTAAGCAAGCAAGTAAGTAAATAAATAAATAAAATGCAAAAGTTAAAAAAAAAAAGTGTTAAACATAGTCCAGGAAGATAGTTCAGCAGTCTAAGTGCCTGCCTGGCAAGGGCAAAGCCCTGGGTTCAATCCTCGGTACTGTATACTGTGCCACCCTGAAACCTGGGCACACAGAGCTGGCCACCAAAACAGGAAATGCTGGTGCACACCTGTAATCCCAGTACTGGAGAGGCTGAGACATGAAGATCACTGTGAGTCTGAGCTGTTATATAGTGATATCATGTGCAAAAAACCTATTAAACAAATAGGTTCTGAATGTATATGTAATGCTTCAGCTTTTGCATTTAAGTCCAAATGAAGGTTTAAAATGCTCCACACCACAACACCATATTTTTAGGTTAGATGGGAAGAGAATATGTTTGTAACAGGGTTAAAGAGGAGCACAGTGAGATTTGTTAATGGAATCTTGATGTGGACTGTGTAGAAAGTTAAGCACATTAATAATAAAAGCCCTGCTTTAAAAACTGACCTTGTAGTTGAAAGATACGCACTTGTATCATTACCAATTAATGTGTTAGGTAACATAGCTTGTACTTGGAAAGCAACAAGGAGGAGTATCTAAATGATATTCACACATCTTAATTAGTGTCATTAATAGTTCTTTTGCCATCTTTCATGAAAGCATTGGCATTACGCTGCTAGCATCTTGTTATAAGTCAAACCAGCAAGTTGGATTTGAAGCCAAGTCCTTAAAAGTGGCTTTAAATTATGGTGCCTACATGACTAGAATGTTTCTCGAGGGTCTTTTTCAAGCTTTAGGACTCGAGAAAGTAATCCATGGCAGAGCTAGACCTGAAGGGAATAATGCACAGGCAGCACCGCAAGAGCTCTATGGAATCAGGATGCAAAAGCATCAGAGAAATATTAAAATCAATGTTTTCCTTAACCCTCCTCCGTGGTTGGCCCATGATTTTGATAATCTTGGTAAAAAAGAAAAATATGAATACCTCCTCTATGAGCTCGATATGTGCTACTAAACAGCTGAATGGAATTTGGAACAGCTTCCGAAATTTACTGAGAATGAAACTCAGCTAAGAAGCATCATTATTGAAGAATGCTTGTACTTTAACTTGTGCTGTGGCATCTCCAAGCTGGCATAACTTACGATCCATTCTGTAAGACGTGCATGTTCATTATTTTCCCTTTCCTATATAATTGTTACCTAAAAATAAATTTAACTGTTTTCTTCTGACTTTAAAAGTACAATATTCCTTCCAAAGGGTTGAGTGAGGGAACTGGCAAATTACAAAATAGGATGAAATAAAGAAGAAAAAAATTGATATATGGCCATCTAGTCCATTATTCTACATAGACTGTGTAATTATGAATGTTTATATTTTAAATTAAATATTTAACATATATATGTTTTATTGTTCTCATATTCTCATCTCATTAAAATTTTCAAAAGTATAATCAATATAAAATAACCTGCTTTGTGGATGTGCAATGCCTTAAGCCATTCAGACTATTACCCGGTCCTATGAACTTAAGTTGCTTATAAACAATGGAAATTCACTATGTTGCATTCCAGTAGAAGGGAAGCCTGAGATCAAGATTTGGATTTGGGACAGGGAGGACTGGCTTTCTGGTTCAGTATCCTCTTGTGGCAGAGGTGGGTAGGGAGCTTCCTTGGCTGTCTTTTATGAAAGTATTAATCCCATTCATGAGGGATCTGTCATTGTGACCTAACTACCTCCTAAAGTCTTAAAATTTGCTACATATGTTTATGGTTTTTCAGTTTGATTGATTTTATTAAAATAGATTGCCGGAAGCATCAGTGCTAAGCTACAGGGTGTATCTACCCTTAAGACTCACACATAATATCAAATAGTCCTAGAAAATGTGAAACAATTTATAGTCCTACCAATTTTATATGAAGGAGTCAAGCTCTGTGAACTCTTTCACTTTTGTTTTTGGATTATGATTATGATTATTGAGGATACTTGGGAATAAATCTAGTATCTTCACTCTGAGCTTTATCCCCATTTCTTTCAATTTTTTTTTTTTTTTTTTGAACAGGATCTCACTAAATTCCACAAGTCAGCCTGGAGCTTCTCTTGAAATTTCTGCCTCTGCCTCTGGAGCACTGGAACACAGGTGAGGACTAGCAGGCCCAGCTCTTGCCTTTCTGTTTGATGCTATTCTTCATTAATAGCAAAGATGAAGGTCTTTACACTATAGTTCTTTGAGTTTTTTCTTCTACTAATTATCTCTCCATATTCTTTTTCGAGTTTATTAATAGTCATTATATCTTGGGGTTGATTTAGTCCTCATGCTTTAATAATATTTAAATTTAGGATTGTAGGGGGCCAAGGAGATGGATCAGTGAAATAAGAGCTTCTCTAGCAAGCACAAAGGCCTGAGTTCAATTCCCGGTTCCTCAAAAATAAATAAATAAATAAATAAATAAATAAATTGTAAAATGAAAATTGAAAGACCTAACTCTCATCTTACCCTGTAGAATGAAAACAAAATCATTAAATGTGGTTTCATAAATAACTAATCACACATAAGAAATGTGCCAGAATCCAAGCTATAACCTCAACAATGTTGCCCAGTGTTCTGTGGTTTGACCATTCTAAGCGCATGTGTGGTCTGCAGTAATATTGTTAACTAAGGCAAGTTTATTATATATTCAGAATTAAAATAGTTTTGGGAATCATATTAAGGATGATGATAGGATAAATGTAACTAAGAATGTCTTAAAATATAAATGAACATTATTTTTAATACACCATTCTTACAATTGAAACAAGAACATGCACCCCTATTCTCAACCCCACTAAATGTTTATTGCCATTTCTCCTTTTTCAAATAGTATAGCAATGTCCATGAGCAGCAAACCCTTTGCTTCTATTCTCACTTATCTATGTTAGACACCTAAATTTTTATAGAAATAATTTTTGAATATTAAAATACAAAATAAAATTCACAGGATTATAATTAATTCATATATCATCCTTGTTTTTTGTATGTAACTGAAGAGTTAAGTTCTAGGACAGCTATTGTAGCTACCTCACAAAAATATTTCAAAAACTATAGCAGGGTTTTCTCTGGAAACTTCTCCCTCAAATGAAATAGAGTCCCAATGTGAAAGAAAATTTTAAAGATATCCTAAATTTGTGTACATACTTATACCAATATAGAGTTAGGACTTTTTCTAAAACTTTTTATATTTATCCACAAAGTCTCATTTTTGTTGATCTTTAATTGATCTGTTATTGTCATGTTTATCTGCCTTCCTAGCAAAACACCTTTGTTGTAGTTTTGCCTTCTAAAAGCATACCTACCTCTTAAGTGGTTGGTGGTCCTTAAGTTACGCAGTTTAGCAGCAGGAGTTACTTCTTTCTTCTCTCTGTCTGTGATTGATTTAAATTTGATCTACCACGTATTTGCTGTGCATCTTATTTTCTTTTTAAATTATATTACATTTTTTGTTACGTGGCAGCGCTGACTCAGTTCAGCATATAATTCTATTTAATCACTGACCAAGAGAAATGTATGCATTTCCATTTTATTCCAGTTCAAATAACTGATCATCAAAACATTCTAATTTGGCTGTCTCTTGGAACTGCTAAACAGAGCACAAAATTTTTAGGAGAAATGCCATACATATGACCATGAATTAAAAGCAGTCTGCCTGTATCCCACACAAAGATGTTTTCAGAATATATATATATATATATATATATATATATATATATATATATATATATATATATATTGAACAGGAACAGTTACATGTCTCTTGTTAATTTATCTAATCACACTTATGTATTTAAAGTCTCACATTAGATTATGTGTACATATGTCCATGTGTATACACACATCGCTCTTTTCCACTTTCACCTTCTATGAAAACAATTCAGCATAGCCACAAAAAATCCCAGGCCCTGGATCAGGTTCTCCATTTTTAACAAGATCCCTGGAGGATGAGTATGCCCAGTCAAGTTTGAGAAATGTTACCCCAGTGCATATCCTCTTTGTGTCTAAGTGGAGTTTTTAAAATAGACCATTTTCTTAAGTATGAATTCAACATTAAAACTTTTATATCAGATTATAAATAGCCTTATTACATTAAGAAACTTGTGCTCTCATAATATTTTCATACACAGTATAACCACTGAGTGCAATACTTTTTAAAATGCAGTTTAATTGTTGTATTAAGATAATATCTAGTCTTACGAATGAGATTTTTTTCCCACAAAAAGGGCTAAGTGTAAATTAAATTTACCCTTTATTGTTTTAAGTCAAAGTAATCAGGTGATCTCTATAAACATCCAAATGTAGGATTATTTGAAGGAATTTCTATTGAGCATATTTTCTCCAAAGTGTATCTAAGTTGTTCAGAAGCCAAAGTTCTGTGAGAATATTCAGTATCATCAAAGTCTGTAAAGATTTGAAATCAAGGGAAAGAAATCTGAAGGTTGATAAAACCATGGGCATACGGTTTCTATTGAATGCATTTAGATACACTGAGAGAGAAATCCTTCTGCTGCTTTGCTTTGGGATGTTGCAATGTGTTAGGTCCCAGTAAGTATGATAACAAAATATTTATTTATTCCTACCTCAGCAGCATAGCTGGAGACAGATGCACCATATATGAACATAACACCTTTACAAAATAGATATCCAGGCAACCCCAACACACACACACACACACACACACACACACACCCCACGAATGCATTACAATAGGGGAAATAATATGAAGTATAGATGCCTGAAGAGTCTTAACATTAATTTTAACTAGACATCAAAAGCTTCAGGTGAATCCTGCTCCTCCTGCATTTAGATGGCTGCTCCATTTTAGTTCACAGAGCTGATCAAGCTTCATAGCGTGATTCACTGTGCCTCTTTGTTTGTGTTGTTTTTCTCAGTCGTGCTGGCTAAATAATGTAGCAAGCCTAATAAGTTCAAATAAACTTCTGATTGGTTTGGCAGCACTTTAACAATCTAGAATAATTTACTGATCTCAGAGACTTCATGTGAGTCCATAATGTTTAGACTAGAAATAATAAAATGCACTCAATTGATTAAGCTGTTTGTAGACGTCTAAAGATTAGCATATTGTATAATTGCAAATATTTTATAATTACCAACTGGGGCTGATAAAAAGGTTCAGTGTTATTGACTACTGGACCGATAACCTTGATGAAGGGAGAATCTCAATGACAGGTGAATTCTCTGCGGGCAGAATACAGAGTAAGCAGGGATGCAGAGCGTGGCTGTTGCTGGTGTCTGTTTCTGTGGATGTGTCAGGATTCCCCAAAGCTCCACTATGCAGAGGGCTGTGCAGAGAACCTCACTGAAGCACGACTCTGTCCTCTGGAAGCACCCTCAGTCACCTTACAGTACAACTTCTTTGAATTTCTGGTGAGAACTGAGATCATGAGAACTGAATGTGTAATAAATACAGAGTGGGAGTCTCACCAGAATTTTCTAATGGGGCTATTTTGTGTCTGCTTGCTTTTGAATAATTCCTCAAATTTTCTAGTTTTTTTTATTTTTTTTTGTACTGGGGATGGAACTCAGTTCAGTTTGTTTTTCGAAAGACTTCAATTTATTGTGGTTGCTAACACTTCAACTTTCTAAGTACTTCTGGTACAATGTTGATGAAGGAATGATGAGATGGATTCATCTTGTTTCTGTGGCAAATTAGTAGATATTTTGCAATATGATATTAGCTGAAGGACTTTTGTGGACAGCCTCAGTCAAATTGAGAAAATTCCTTCTGATTCTTAGCTTTGGCTTTAGCATCAGTTCGAGTAATACAGGCCTCACAGGATAAGTTGAGAAGTGCTTGCTTCTGTCTGTATTTTGGAAAAGCTCATGATGATTTCAACTTAACACTTCCTTTAAAATGCATGATAGTATTCACTACCAAAGCCTTCTGGGACCTGGGCTGTGTGGGAAGTTTTAAAATTACAAGACCAATGCTTCATTTATTATATGTTAAAAATTATCCTGAAGCTCAGGAGCAGGATTGGAACAACTCCATCCAAAAATATTTTTCACAACCAATTTTCCAAGGCATGTTCACTTCAAATGTTTCTCCATCTTTGCTTGTTTCATTGGTGGCTAGTCTGATTTCATATTTGTTTGAATGACTGATTTTCTCTATTTTGAAGTCCCCCTACTCACCTGTGTCAGCTACTTCTTTTGTAACTTCTTAGTCTTTTGCTTGATATTCAGCACCACTTTAAGAAGTGACTGACTCGATGACGGAAGAGTGAGACACTGAGGGTGCATAATGAATTTTCCATTCCAGTTGGAGAGTTTTGGTAAATGAAGGTAAGAAAACCACTTAAGCTTAAGCACTTATGAAGTTTACAATTAACTCTGTGTTCAAAAAGCTGAGAATAATCTACTGTGAATTCTTGTCTAGATGAAAATATAACTCTTTTAATGGAAATTTTAAGAAATTTTAGAAAAACAGGATATGGGGAGATAAATGCTGAGGACACTGGCAGAAGGGGAAGCCTTATGAGTTTTAAGTGTCTGAATGTTTAGACCGACGTTGCATACTAAATTTTCACTTTCAAATGTACCAAGGTTATGCCAAATTTATTGTAGTAAAATACGCAAGCTGGAATTGGGGTTTTTGTGACCTGCATTTATTTCTGAATACATGTTTGATAGGCAGAAGAGACGAGCACATGTGTTCATCCACTTTGAACTCATTAACAAAGCAGAAACATTAGTGAAATATGTCTTTTGCTGGTTTCTGGGATGCAAGAAAGAACAATTAAGCTGTAAGACACTCCAGGGTGGGTATTATGACCTAATAATGACATGCCCTGGCAGTTTTGACTGAGTGCCATTATCTGCCAACGCACTCCACTGCCCATCTGTAATATGCGCCCCATAGTGTCTTGTGGGAAAAATGTAAATGTTAGTTCCTAAAGAAATTCATTCAGCAAAAGAACACACCACTGCTCCAAGAAGGGACACATGTCAAAATTTTTGTCTTTGGTTTAGTTTTTTGAGGTAGCCTGAGCCAAACTTCTTAAGCATTTGCCCAGGAAAAAAAAAGTACACTGAAACCTAAAAAGAAGGGGCCCCTGGAAGTGAGGGTGAGAACTTGTAGACAAGTCCTTCCGATTTCTCATGACCTTTACTGTGTTTGCTGTCCTAACACTTATATTCTCAGTTCTCTTACTTTTCTAGTAAGTTAATGCTTATTTTATATTGTAGGAAATAAAACAAGATAAAAATACTTCAAATATCCTTATAATTGATCTGAGTTGTTTAATAAACATAAGATAGGATATAGTAAGTAGCAAACAACCTAAAGAGCATTGTAAAATGAATTATCAAGTGGATGAATGTCTTATTTTTAAGGAGGACTCTGATGCATGTAAGGATTTTGGGATAAGATTTTTGTTCAGTTGACATGTGCAACTGTCACACACTGCCTGTTTAATTCTAGACTTTCTGTTAACATTGAACCTCCTTTCTTTTTTAGTGTCTGTAGTACTGACCAGAGCCTACTTCTTGCCTGATAAAATACGAAGTTCAGAAGTGGAAGGTCTGGAGTTTGATTCTTGGTTTAAAAAAAAAAAGAACTTCAGGACCACACAGCCATTACAAATAGAATGATACTGAATGCTGTTTCCCTTCAACTCAACATGTTTCTTGAGACCAAGGGTAGAAATTTTGGTCAAACTAAGATCTCTATTTGAGCTCCATCACTCAGTTTCTGTTTTGTCTACTTATCAAACTTGTTCTTTCATGATGAAGGCATTGCTAGGCTTTGTAAGATCTTCCCATCTTTCCTTTGTGGCTATGCACACAAAAGAAGAAAAATACTACAATGTTTAGTAGTGTTTTCTATGCAACATTGGTAATCCCTATAGTTAGCAAATTAGTAGTAAAAATTAGTAGTAAAAAAACATTAGCAGTAAAAAATTAGTAGTAAAAAAAATTTATGCATTAACATTCATGAAAGATAGACAACAATGTCTAGTGTTTATGTGCTGATTATGTCAGTACAATAAACAAAATATTATATATCTGAATCACATGCACGAAACAGGCATAACTTAATTGCACGCTACTTTAAAATGGGGTTCTGTACAGCACATGGAAAATGTAATATTAATGACTGAAAGTCTCTCTTGGGAGAAAACATGATTTTGGGTGTGATAAGTTGGGGTGATACACCAACATCATTTGTTGTCTCTCAACCTTACCTCAAGGGTCATTTGACTTTTTCTGCTCATGAGCAAAGCACACAGCACTACTTCTACCCAGGTATTCTGCATGTTTTTCTAACCATTTCCTAATCATGGTGCAATGTGATAGCGTACATGCAAATTTATCCACTATGAAAAACAAAGTAAAATACAAAATAAAGGAAAAAAACAAACTGTCTCTCCAGTATCACTATCACAATTTTTTTTTTTTTTGCATCTATCTACATTCCTTCTTGTGGAGAGCTTGAGGAGTAAGAGGAGGGCTGCTCGATACATGGAGGATGGCTATGAAAAGAAAGAAAATGAAACATGAAAAGGCAATGAAGTGCCTGGAGTAATGCCTGGAGGAAAAGCCAGGTGCCAGATATCCAGTAGGAAGTTTAGGACCCACATGGAAAGAGGCTGCTTTTGTTTTGTTTGTTATTTTGATGTTTTCTTTCTTTATTGGATTAACAATATACACTAAGATGTAAATGGACCTAATGAAGAAAGGTACTGAAGAACAGAGAGCAAAGGACAGAAGAGAATGGTGCAACAAATCAATATAGTAGTAATTCTTTGTTGTATTGAAAGCGAATGGGTAACAATGTAATGTAGGAAAATATAAATGTACAAAATAGACTTTGGCTTTGTAGAGCTTTTCAATGCATGGGGCATGAGCTAAACATAATGAAAATAGCATTAAAATAACATAAGTTGGGTAAGTGCTATGGGTGTAGGGAGAATAGGAATTAACTAAAACTCTGAGGCTCTCTGAGCAGTAGGATGCGGTAAATCCTGGAATGAAGCAATCAAAGTAAAGCCTTCATAAAGAGCTAGCTACACATCTCTACAGTGTTAGATTTACACAAATGGAAAAAATAGAAGCAAAGATTCTGGTAAAAAGGTTGAAAATATTAGACATTGGAGAAACAATGACAGCGAATCTCATAAAGTCAGATGGCAGTGACAGGAGCTCAGGATAGGGAACTTGTCATGGTTTTTGACAGGCCCATCACCCCTGTTGGGAAGAGCCACTGAGGAGAATCACAAGAGCCCTTTTGGACTATGACGGCTATTTCTATGTGACCACTTGACTGAGCAAAAGAATCCCACATAACAGATAAAACACTGCTCTGGGTGGGTCTGTGAGGTTGTTTCCAGAAGAAATGACCATTTGAATCAGTAGACTTAGTAAATCAGATCCACTTTCACCCACCCAGATAAGAGCTGTCTAATTCATCACCTACCCAGATAAGAGCTGTCTCCCTGGATTGAACAAAAAGCCATCAGGATGATGATGTTTTTCTCCCTCTCAAAGTGAAACATCTATTACTCTGCCCTCAGAACTTCTAGCTCTTGGGCCTTTGAAATCCAGGCTGTAAAGCATTTCTCTATCCCATAGTTCTAAGCTCTTCCTCCTGGGATTGGATTTCCTTTTTTCACTACTTTGAGTGCAGATATAGTTACATCAGGGGATGGTCTAGTTCTCTAGTTCTCCAATTTATACACTGTAGATTATCGAACTTCTTCTTTTTTTTAAATTTATTTAGTACAGGGTCTTACTACATAGATCAGATTCATAGTGATCCTTCTGTTTTCAGCCTCGTAAGCGCTGGGGTTATAAACATGTGCCACCAGGTCCAGACTTTACCACAGTCTCAGGGTGCCCTGGGAGCAGGACCAGCACAGCATCCTGAGGCTCGAACCCTGGTCCTTGAGTCTGCCTAAGCAGGCACTTTAATATGCTGAGCTATCTGGCCAGCCCAATCATGGAACTTTTTGTCTTCCAAAGTTATGTAAGACTATTTCCCTGATACAGCTTATCTTATATGATTCTACTCCTCTGGAGATCCCTGGTGAACTGGTGAATACAAGTGGGGGTTATGATACTAAAAGTATTTCAAAAATGGAAAAAAGAAATAGAAATTCAATTGACAAAGATGGATTTTTAGAATCTCAATCTTTGTTTTGATTTCACTGTAACATCTAGGGATAAGGAAGGTCAAAGATCAACTAGGATGGATGGGACTTAAGGATGGGTTGAAAGCATCACTTAAACACTGCTTCCCTGTAACTGATATATACTAAAAATTTAATGATTTGTTTTTCTAGGCCATATAAAAATATCTGTATCAGAGTGTCTTTCTATCAAAATAATCATGTTAAAATATCAGGGACCCAGCATGAGACCATCGCAGAAGCTCTGTTATTATAGCTAACAAAGGGTTATGGCTAAAATAGCAGCAATGCTGACTTAATCCTGAATCTCAAAGTGTTGGCCAATTAACTTAAATCCCTCATGCCTAGGCAAAAAGCAGGTAGCTTCCAACTATACAAGCAAAGCTGAGGCTCCTGGTGAGAGCTAAGCCAAAAGCACAGGTTTTGAGCCATTAGTGGCTATGATTTCAAGTGAATATCTCAGCACTCAGGACAGATCTTCATTCAAGATAATTAAACTTTATTTCCAGATGGAAACTTACAATAGCAACCAAATCAATTCACGGATGAAAATTTGAATCTGTATGTTAGTATCACTATAAGTGCAACTTTTAAGCTTTAAGATAGTTTAAGAAAGTATTGAGTATAACAATACTTACTACTAACTGTTTCCTCTTAAAATAATATTAAACTTAAGAAAAAATTACTTTAATGATGACAAATGGTTAATACACATAGTTTATAGGAGCTAATATGCATTGATAAAAATTTGTTTATTTTCAGAACTGGTATATATTGAATGTTATTTATGCACAAATAGTGTTAAGGTCTACTATGCAGTAGAAAGCAAAAGTGACATGGTTGTGACCTTTTGAAATTTACAATTGTAACCAGCAAGTAATGTCAACAATCTGCATAAAAAGAAAATGCAATACTTAAAAGTATGAAAAATTTACAGTTCCTAGAGTCTGTACTATAATATGAAAATTAATATACTGGTAACATACAGTTTTATTTTTGAACTAATAAGTAGTAAATTTTTAATAAAAATTGGAGTGTTGAATGCATTAATGTTGGAAGTATAATTTGTATAACTTTTTTGGAAAACAATTTGTCAAGATACTTCAAAAAGCCATAACGTTTTTATATCTTTAGCCCAGTAATTTTGCTCTTGGAAACTTATCCAAATGTAATAAAACAAAAGGAAAATTTATATATGAAGCTATTAATTGTAGTACTATTTATAATAGCTCAAAATTCAAAACAACCAGAATGGCTATCAATAGAAAAGATTTAAACTAAATTGTGGCACATCTGTAGGATGGAAAATTATGTACCTATTTAAATGAAAAATTATGATTACATGGCCAAATGGGAAGGGCTTATAACAATAATGCAACAGGCTGGGGCGATAGCTCAGTGGTCTAAGCACTTATCTGGCAAGCTCAAGGATCCACGTTTGATCCCCAGTATCATATGCCATGCTGGCCCACCCTGGGCATGCCAACTTGGCCATGGAAACTGGGCGTGGTGGTGCTTGCCTGTAATCCCAGAGCTAGGGAGAGTGGAACAAGAGGATCATTACCAGTCTGAGCTGTGTAGGGAGATCCTGTACCAAATGCATAAATTTAAAAATAATAATGCATCAATAACAAAAAATTGGCTACAATTATAAAAATACATATGCATCTGTAAAGGAAAGGATAAATGATCATATAACATTAAAATAATTGTTTAGAAAATAGGATTATGTAGTTTGAGCTCATCCACTATTCATTGGGTCAATAGAAATTGAAAGATTCAATAGCATATGTGAAAAAAATGTAAACCAGCACAAGAAGCACTGTGTAGGCTTTATTACATAATACTAGAATAATCCTACTTTGACCTAATTATAACATATTACTAGATAAATCAAAAATGATTTACAGTGACAAATGTTTCAAGCTGTTGAAAGCTTTCTACTTGGGCAGGAATTTTAACCACCCTACAGAGGCAAATAATGAAAGTATGATTTTGTAAACGTGAGTAAGAAGTTAAGAACTATTATCCAGGAAGGCTGCTATGGGCTGTACTGAAGGGTGAGAAGAAGATGTGAACTGAAGGCTACAGACCATGAAAAAGGCATTTCAAATAACTGCAATGAGGAAGTGGGTAGGAGAAGTGAACAGTTAAGATGAATCAGATAAAATACGAAGAAATTGACACCTAGGTCATAACTGGGCATGGGCTTTTCAATCTGGATACAGGAAAATAAATAGTGGGACTAGCAGATAGAGAAATTGGAAACAAGTGCAATGCTACAGATAGTTAGTGCTCCTTAAGGCGCCATTGAGATTGCAGATGTGGTCCTCAGGATGGCGCTGTTTGGAGGTGGTAGGTCCAGTAGAGGGGCCTAGTGGGTGTTGCTCTTCAGCGGTTAAGTATAATGCCCTCAGAAGGTAGTTTTAAGGACTGCATGGTACTTCTTTTGAGAAGATTGTTACAAAAGCCCAGATTTGATCTCTCTCCCTATCTCCCCCTGCCCTTTACTGCCCCCCCTTTTCTGTTTCTATCTCCCTTCGTGGTTCTAGATGCAATATTTTGCTCGAGCCTCATCATGCTCTTATCATCGCCTTCTACAGCACAACATCATGCAGGCAAGGGACAGCTGCTGACCGTTTAGCTGTGCTGCTTGGACTATGTGTCTCCAAAACACATGGGCTACCTAAGCATCTTCTTTATATAAAATTCATTGCCTCTGCTATTTCATTGTAGTAATGCAAAGTGGACTAATACAGATGATTCGTCTGTCTTGGAATATAAATTTAAATAAGTTTTAACCATTGAACTGTTTCATTTAAAGCTGACTGAACAAAAATGCCTTGGTTGAAAGAAAAGTCAGAGCCCAAAAGCTGGGCTTTACTCCTACAAAGAAGTAAATCAACTTCTTTGTAGGAGTCTCTGCATAGTGTTAGAACCTTTGAAATTATGAACCATCTGTCCTCCAGACATACTTGGTAGAGATGTTTGGATAGTAGATGACTTGGGCTCAGTCCTGCTTCTTATCACCTCTTTGAATGTGGTTCTCAGTAACTCTTTTCCCTTTCTTGGATTAAGTTCTGCTAGCCTTTTAATGTTTTGATCCATACATCAGCTTTACCTGAGCTATATGTTTCAGTCATGAGATCTAATTCCTGGATGCCAGAAGTGAATTGCCAAGAGCTATCATGTCAGAACCATTTAGGAAGAGGTTCCGTGTATAATCAAACACAAATGAGAATCATTTAGCCTGGCTCTCAATCTCAAGGTAACAAGAGGAAAATCCAGGCCAAAAGTCACTCACCACAGGCAGGTTTCCTGACTCAAAGTCTTTTTGCCATGGGACTACCAAATCACCTTAAATTATCTGTTTCTGGAAACTAAAAGAAACAAAATGAACTGGGAAAGTATTTCCTTTTATTTTTCTTTTCATAATAACAAGCACCACTGCACAGTTACTCATAAAATGTTAATTGATCTCCCCTCCCATAACATCCTGATTTTCTGTTTAAACGATTAGCTTAAAACATTAGGTATTTCAACAATAAAAACTTATTCCCTTTTCAATATACCTTCAATTTTTTATTTCTTATAAATATTCAATTGAATATTTCCATTTGTGGTATATGTTTGTTAATTTACTGGAAGTTGATTCTTTTCCCCAGAAATGTCACTCGGGTGGCCCTGCTGGGCTAAAAAGGAGAGTTTTAGTATGATTTCTGATCTCTTCATAGGATTCAACAATTGTTTTCTTTCTCCAGGGTGTTTCTGAATAAATGCAGTTTCAAAAATATTCAGTTAAGATTCCTCTGTGAAAATAGAAGTTTTCCTTAAGGTGGAATTCACATTTTTTTTCAAAGTAAAGTCTAATAAGATAATTACCCACTGTTCATGTTATTGATCACCCAGCAAGGAGCCATCTTTCATCAAATAAAGCTGTAGTATGTTGATAGATTAAAATCCCTATGCAGGCATTGCACTCCCCAGTTGATTACAGAAGGACTTCGCCAATGGGGCATTTATGAGATTCGTTCAAGATCTCTCTATTCACTTTCTTTTTGTGGACTTCCAAATATGAATTAGAAAAACACCATTGTTTTATCTGATGATGCAGAAAACACTCTCATCTTCATAGGTAAAAGGCCATCCTGTCAATAACTATTTCAAATATAGAAAAGACACCTCACTCCCTTCAGAGTTTGTGTAAAAGTCTAATACAACTTTGGAAATAGACTTTCAAGACTACAATCAATAAGGAAAGAACAGACATCTTCTCCTCCAGCAGATAACCATACCAAAAGAATATCCTAAGAGTTGTTTTATAAGTGCCTGCCTGGCAAGCACAAGGTCCTCAGATTTATCACTGGTACCAAAAAAAAAAAAAAAGGAAAGAAATAAAAAAAGAGTTACTTTGAGTTCCCTATGGCACAGAGGGTAAAGTTCATTTTATAAATTATCAGATTGCCTCAACAGGTCTTTGAGAAGTTATTAGGGGATTTTGAGGTACAAATCAACATAAACCCTGGTGTCTGGAAAATACAGATCAAAGATAAATTTCTATCTACTTAAATTAAATTGTCTTTCCTTTTCTGTACTCTCAATAGTTCTGGAATATCAGAGGTCCTTAGATGTGAGATTGTCATGTGTCCAAGAGTGGATGCTAACACTATAGTTACAGGCAGATGTGGGAGACTTTTAACTGGTGAGCAGATGGGCTGGTACACCAGCTATTTGCTAAGGTGGCAATAATATCCAGTCTCTTTCATCTGATGCCAGGTTGTAGGATTCCAGAGAAGATCTACACAGGTCCCATTCAGCTGTCAGGAGCCGAGGTAGTCTAAAGCAGGGCAGGCTGTGTTTTGCAATCCTAAGCATTCTGGGCAACCATAAAGTTTGACTTGGCCTTTGGGAAAGAGGAAATGCCACTACAGTAAAACTGTGTAGGAGGTTCTAGTAGGTAACTCCACATTCTCCCCAGCCTTCACTTATTTGTTGATCTCTTAGAAGGACTTTTCAGGTGAAATTTATTCTTTAAATCGCTTTACCTTGAGGGATACATGAACTTCTTATTCTTGTTTATAACATAAATTAATATAAAAAAGTCTCTCTTCATTACTCACTAAAAAGTATATATTGTCTCATTGATGAGTGCGTTCATACAAATTAATTATAGGAAGATTAAGACAATGATTCTGAACTCTATATTGTAGAGCAGTGGTGGTGGATTGGAAAACATAGACTCTGAAACAACAACCACCATTCGGGGGCAGGTTTATTCATGGCAACAAGCACTGAATGGGACCACTCCCCAAATATCAGGCCCCAATCTCTGGTAGTCTAGGGCTTATGCCAGATAGACAAACGCGAAGCACAGAAGCACAGTGGCTTATAAACTGGAGATTGCTTCACACAGTGGGCATCATAATGACCCACTAGGCATCACAGTGAGCAGCTCTTTCTAAGAGAGAAAAGAAATTGGAAGTAGAACAGGAATTATTAGCAGGGCAACTAAAAACTGAAACATACTGACTGGAGGTGCCATTTTCGGTTACGCCACCTGTAACCTGTGCCACCTGTTGTATAGCAGGCTGTTTGTATCACTGAAAACTCTCAAAGGTTTACCATCAGTGACCTTGAGTTCCTGGGAGGGGGCTGCCCCCAGGCACAGGATGCCTTTGAGATGTTTTTCAGAAGCATAAAGGTAGAATTCTATTAGGCAGGCAGGGTTGAGGTCCAAGAGGCTTGGCTTTTCTGGTATTTAGTATTTTCATTTAGCATTGAGAGATTTATCTCTCTGGTGGTATATACAGTTAGTCTTCAAATATTCTCTCCTATTCATTAAATATAGAAAAATAAAATGTGGAGAGTGGATGGCCAGGAAAATGTATCTTGGTTCTGCTTAGCTGATTCATTCATGTTATTATTGGTGTTATTTGCTCCCTGGGTAATCTTTGTTCCTAATGAAATATTCTGTCTTCATAGTGTATCCACTACCCTGTTCCATCTTACAGGAAAAGCTAGCCACTACCCAAAATACCACTGTGATAGCAAAGACAAAGTTTATCAGTAGGAATACAGATGACTGGCATCAGGGTGAATTAGGAGTTCTATGACTCTTTCTATTTTTCTCTAACAACATACTTCAGCAATTCTTTTTCCCCCCTAAAATTCTCTATCTCTAAAGGAAATAAGGCTGCTTAGTGTCAGGTATACACAGGCCAAAAACAATTCTAGATATTCATCTTAATTAACAGATTAAACAACTTACACAGACTTAATTCAAATACCATGGAAGGGAAGAATACCTCACTGCCTGGCATGTGTCTACTGCAGAGGCAGTTACACATAGGTTTCTGGAGTCAGTGATAAGTTTAATCACTGCTACTAATTATTGTTTGCTCATCGTTCTGTAAGAACAAGTCAGTATTTCCCTGAAAGCTGCTTTTGTTGGGCGATGTATTTGCCAACCTCATTTCTAGATGCCAAGTGCTTGGCACCTATAAATGATGAGACACCAATATGAATTCAATTTGAATGCAGAATAAAGCCGAGAGGAGGGCTCATTGCAGAGGGGCCAGCTGTCCTCAGCAGGTCAGGGACACCTTGTCTGTGAAAGTGACTCTGCATGGCAAGATCATCACAGCAGAGTAAAGCCTGGAGGTAGTCACTATCTCTACAGCCCTACCCGTCTATCGAAGCTGTCATTAGCAACACCACTGTGCAGAGTATATGGATAATCCATCTACACAGCACCTAACATCTTACATGTGGAGTCTAATTTATTTAGCCCAAGAGAGTTGCCTAAGTACCTATCATTATCCACACTTAACAGATGGGGACACTGAGGCTCAGAGAGGAAGATGAGCTTTGGCTGCAGCCCAGGTAAACTATGAGGTGAGATTTAAGGCCAAGCCTGGGTGAAGAGGAACCCACAATTTTAATCAGTTCCCTACACACTCCAGCACATTTATCTTGTACCTTCAGGGATTTGACTGAAGATTTCTTTGGGGGATAAATGTGATAAATCACAATATTTGAGATTTATTGAAACATTTGTTACAGGATTTTAATGGAAGCTTCCAGAAAGCATTTTCTATCTTGTTTTGGAACTAACTCTGGACCCTGAGTTAGAAACGATTGCCTTGTTTATGAAAGACTCTCCATCATACACAAGGCTTTCCAGTTTGCTGCAGCCAGATCTGAGAGATAACATTCTAATGAATTCTCTGAAGAGGGTGTTGCAAATTTGTCCTGTAGAGCTCACATATGACACATATTTCAGCATTCTTAATTGGAATTAAAATGCTGGACATAGTACAAAGTGAATGGCATCTTCAATGACTGGAAAGGATTCTTGCCCTCTCACTGAGGTGGACTTGGGAAATTATCAGGGCAGAGCATTTTTCTGGCCTTTGCCTTTCTTACTACTACATTTCTTAGAGACACCTTTAAAAGTTTCTTACTTCCTTTCTCCCTCACCCTGTCCCTGTCCCTCTCTTTCTCCTTTTTCTTTGTCTTTTGATACTAAACCAAGGGTCTTTACACAGAGCTACATCCCCAGCTTTTTTATTTTTATTTTGAGAGAGCATCTCACAACACATTCCTCCTGACTCAGTCTACATCTATGCCACCATCCTGGGTTGAATTTTACAGTTTGTTTCAGCTATGATTTGGGTCTAGTTGTGCCCCCAGAGCCTAATATAGTCCTAGAGTTCTTTCAGAGGTGGCTGAAGCTAGAGTGTGTGATGGATTCATAGTGTAATACTGGGATTAAGCACGGGAGATTGCAGGATCAGTCCATTGATTGGAATGGCACTGACCTAAGCCCAGCAGTCTGATAAGATAAGAGTGGCATAAAGAGCCTTGTCTCCCCTGCCCCACACCCCTGTTGCTTTGCTACTTTCTGCCCATCATGACTGTTCTGCCATGCCATGCCACCACACCTTGGAGCCAGCAGGTTATGGTGTGAAGCCTCTACAATTCCCTCCCTTTAATTTAGAGTGTTCGTATTTTGTCTCAGCAATGAGAAAACTAGACAGTTTTATTCAACGTTGAGCCTTAGGTCTGAATTAGTTTTTCTGTGTGACAGTCAGTATGTCATTCCTTCTGTCTTTCTCTAGGTTTCTTTCTGAATGCTAAGCTTTTCTTTCATAGCTTTTGTTTACCTCTGCTTAGTCTACTCTTGAGCTCTTCTTAAAATGTTGATCCCCCCTTACATTCTTTAGATGTTTGAACTATGTCATATCTTATGCCTCTTGTTGCTCTTTTTTCTTCATTCATGGACCTCTTATCTCTTCACCCATGACTTATCAGTTCCCCATTACAATGAATTCTGCATTCAGAGCAGCATAGTTTTTTGGAGACACCTGAAGCATAGGCTCTGCTCAGGCAGGGCTCACCCTCAGCACATTCTGCCTCCAGGCCCACGTGCAAACCACAGAATAGCGCTTGGAACAAGAAGAGCTCATGGCACCACACACAAGATGTAAATATGAAATAATATATTGTTCACAGGAATCCCTCATAACAGAGCATGTTAGGAGACTACCAAAGGCTGATTCTAAAATTGCTTCTGAGCCACTGGAACATTGTTGAAAGAAATGTTTAGTCTTTTGCCAAACTGCTTTTAAAAGGCTGTCATTTGCTTTGGATTTCCAAGTTTTGGTTAAGTAGTGTTTGAACAGCAAATGGTTTGAAGTAACTGGCTTAAAAACATTTTTCTAACTTACATAATTTGGGCAAGGAAAAAAGCTTTCTTTTAAACTTTATTTTTAAGTCTGAAATGTTTCAGATATACAACAAAGTACAGAAAATAATATCTCAGACATTCATATATCTACCATATTAGATTTAACAGTGACACATTTTCTTCATTTTCAAAGAAGCAGTGTTGCTTATTGCTAACTTTCCACCCAGTGCCTTTGTTTTACTCTCAGTAAGTGCTAGTGTTTTGAAGTCAAAATTGCAGCCCTTAACCCTTTCTTATTTTGTATTTGGCCTTTTGAATATGAGCTAGAGGGCACATACAATACCATTCTGTCTGCAAATTTTACAAAAGGATGTCATACTCTACATTTCCTTCCTCTACTTTTTCATTCAATATTTTGAGTATTACCCACAGCAATATATGTAAACATAGTTCATTTAAATTATCTGTAGGATATCATTTCACTAGTAAACCAAAGTTCATTTATTCACTTAATTTTCAGCTTTTTCACAAGTATAAACAACGATGTAAAGAAAACCTTGTATATGTTAATTTACTTTTGCATATATGCAACTTTCTTGGGCTGAGTTGCTTGGTACTCAAATATGAATATACCTAACTTCATAGAATTCATCTTGTTTTATTTCTCTTTCTTCCTGTACCTTTTATTAACACTTCCATTTTATTTACTGTAGGTGTCATGCTGAACTGTTCAATCAGTTGACTTGGATTAATAAAGCTTAATTTAAGCAACATGTCTGCCATCTTCCTGCGTAATAAAACTTCAGAAAACTTTAATTAGGCAGTGCAGTCGTGCAATTGGTACTATACAGAAAGCTTTAATTTTAAATTTTAAATTCCTTTCTCCCTTTTTCAATGTTTTTGTCTGGCATTTAAATTCTATTCTACTTTTCAACCGTCAGCAGCAATCATTACTTCTAACGCTACTATTTTAACCACTATACATTTGCTTATATTTCCTAGTATACATAACAATTTTATGAGCTCGATAATTTGGGGGGATCATGGACACATTTAATCTTTATTTCTTTACTTTTGATAAAAATGTAAGCCTCTGACATTTTACCTAAAAGTATTTTGATGTCACATTTGAATAATGATTTCTTTTCCTTTTTTTTTTTATTTTGACAGAACTGGGGATTGAACTCAGGCCCTTGTGCTTGCCAGGCAAGCACTTATTCTACTGAGATATCTCCCTAGGCCCTTGAAAAATAATTTTATTAAACATAAAATCTAGCTTTCCTCAAAGACTTGAATATCTGATGATATCATTAACTTTAGATATATTATCTTTGTTGACAGCTCTACTGGCATTCCTGTTTTTAGTCCTTTGGTAGTGAGTTGTTTTATCTTTCCTTTTTATAATGTTTCTAAATGGCTGGGGAGATGGCTCAGTGGAATAAGCGCTTCCCTGAGTTCAATCCTAGGTCCCCCCCCAAAAAAAATTAAAAATGTTTTTAAATTTTAATGTTTACTAGTTTCTTTTCTCACTCTTGTTTCTCTAGTTTCTTCTCTCATTTCTTTCATTCCTTCATAATAAATACTTAACATTTACTGTCTTCTATAATACAATTCAGAAACTGATTTTTCAGTTGAATACATCCTCAATTGATAATGTTAAATATTCAGTTTTGTCATTTAACACTTTTTTTCTCAGAAACTCTCATATTATAAATTTTTGAAATGTTATATTTTGAGCCACATGTAACATACAAAATAGTTAATTTTTGCAATTAATAAAATTTTCTTGATTGTTGGTATGTTAGCTTGTCAAATTATTTTATGAAATACCAAAACAGCACTAAGTTTAATGTTTTGTTTTTTTTCTTTTGTATTTTAGTACAGAGTCTACAGGGTCTGACTATGTAGATCAGATTCCTAGTGATCCACCTGTGTTCAGCCTTCCAAGAGCTGGGATTGTAGGTATGCACCGCTGTCCGGCGCCGCTCCCATCCCGCGGAAGAAGACACTCAGACACTCAGCAATGGGTTCAGCAAGCCTTTATCGAGTGGGATGCAAGCCTCTACATGCATCCGCTATCCGCGGCTCCTATCGTGCAAGCATGGCAGATCTCGTGATACAGCAAGCTATATAGATTTCACAAACCAATCATAATTATACACGTGGCCGATTACTACTGGTAGATCTTACAGCAATGGCGGGCTTATTCTAAATAAGGGAGAGGTTGGTACAGCAACAAGAACCAGGAAGCCGGATATGGGCGCCATCTTTGCAGACACGATGGGCGGGGGAGCGAGGAGCGGGCGCCATCTTGGCTCGGCTCCCAACATCTCCCTCCTTTTGTTTTACTAAGAAGGCAATAACCAGCGATACACG
>PVKA01020344.1:0-40517 GCA_004027165.1 Ctenomys sociabilis | reverse complement strand
GTCTTAGTATCCCAAGTGGCTAGGGTTATATGGTGATGGCATACATCACCATGCACAGTTCAGTTTTTTATTTTTTATCTTTTAATCTTTTATTTATTTGGTACAGGCTCTTGCTATGAAGCTCAAACTTGTGGTGATCCTCCTGTCTCAGCCTCCGTGACACTGAGATTATAGGCGTGCACTGCAATGCCTGGTTTCAGTGGGTGGCACAGTGTGCCCAGGGTTCCACAGCATGTGGTACCAGGGATCAAACCTGGGTCCTTGAGCTTGCCAGGCAGGTGCTTAGAATGCTTGATCAGCCTTTTTAACAATTGTTTAAAAACACATGTCAATGATTGATCGTCTGGGCCAGGGATAGTGCAGACTTACCAGAAGGAGGGCCTCATGTATTAAAAAAAAAAAAAAAAAAAGCCATAGAGGATTTATCTGCTCATCCTGTTTCTTTCCCCCACACAGGAAATCCTGGACAGGCAGAGCTTCCTGACTGGGGGAGCCCATAGCAACAGTGGGTCAAAAATCACCTCCTTATGAAAAGAAATATTTGGGTGGTTGGAGAGGATCCATGGCACCTTCTTCACTGCTTAGAGAAAGGGAAAGTTCAAAGCTCTGGGTTCTAGTCCATAATCTGCCCTAAGTTTACTGTGTCACCCTAGGCTGTCCCGCCTTAGGTTCCTGTCTACGCAGTAAAGACAAAATAATTAAGCTTTGGGTCATCTTCAAATTACTATATTTCTTCAGAAGTTGGATCCCCACTTGGCACAGTATTTCACTTAAGAATACTTTTAAGAGATTCAGGAAGTCAAAGAAGACAAATATTCCATGTATTTTAAAAACCAATATTAGCAGCTATTAAGAAGAGTTACAGTGACTTGTCCTGTAGATGGAATTTTCCATGGAAAAATATTGTAAATTTATATTTTCTCAATAAATGGGCACTTGTTAGCCACTTTTCTTGTTTCCTTTTCTTGTTCCCACCTCTACCTCACAGCCCTAGTCACCTGGCCTAGAGATCATGTTTCTCTCTTGCTTAAAACACATGTATGAGCCGGGCGTGGTGGCGCATGCCTGTAATCCCAAGCACTCGGGAGGCTGAGGCAGGAGGATTGTTGTGAGTTCGAGACCAGCCTGAGCTACAAAGTGAGCTTAAGGCCAGCCTGAGCTGCATAGTGAGACCCTGTCTCAAAAAGACAAAAAAAAAAACAAAAAAAAAAAAAAACACATGTATGGATGCTGGGTGTCCAAGGGGGCTCCCATAGTGCTTTGCACGTGGCAGATGACTGACTACCAAATTTGATTTTTATTTCCAAGCTGATATGTTCTAGGAAGACATTCTGGATAAGCTTGACCAAAACAAACAAACAAAAAAAAGGTGGAGACTCTAAATGAAGGCCAGAGAAAGCTCACCTGAGAGAAGATGCTTAAACTCTGGTATACACTTTATGAGTTGTCCTTTCAAGTTCTTTTTAGATTCTATATAAGAGAAGTTCTTTTTAGATTCTAGATCCTAGGGAAGTAAAGTTAATGCATAACTTGTTTCACTTAGGTGAGCTGTCACAATGCATATTGGTTGTATCAGTTAGGAATATTTTAGGTTGCCAGTTGCAAAATACAGTGGCTATTTTTAAACAATAAAGACATGAATTGTTTACTTATCTACAGATCTAGAAACTCTTGGTCACAGAGTTAACCCACCAGTTCAAAATGTAATGAAGAATAGAGATTCTTCCTCCTTTTTCACACCTCTATCTTTGTATTTCAGTACCACGTGGCCCCAGATGGCCATAACTCTGTACATAGAGCTCTCCCCTCACTTCTAAACATTTAATCATAAAAGCTTTCTAGAAGCTTCCTTTTTTTCATGCCTTCCCCTTATGACTACAATCTACATGGCATGTTATTATTGTTTTTAGTTATCTATTATGGTAAAATAAGTTACCCAAAGCCTAACTGTTAAACAACAATAAACATTTATCATCGATGATACTTTTTTGTGGGTTAGGTATCCATCTAGGAATAGTTCAATTCGGTATTTCTAGGTTAGGATCTTGAGTTGATTTGTGCCCAGATCTTAATTTATAAAGGTGACTAAGTAACAATACAGAGGAATAAATACCACTGAAAGAAAAACTTCATGTTACTGGCAGTTCTCTAGAAATGGGAGGTACAGTATGCCATTCAGGCCCACAGAGGAAAGCATTAATATCAGTTAAGAGACAGAAAGAGGCCAACAGAAGGCACAGGCCACAACCTGTATGAGGGTTTCCGTGGGAAACTCAAGGCAGGGCAAGGTAAACTGTTTTAGGATTGGCTAATTTGAATCACTTCCAGGGCTTTGGAGATATAAAGGATATCTTTAGTTGGTACCTAGTCTTTGGTTGACATAGAACAGAATGAGGATTAGATAAAAGGTTTTAAAGGCAGCGTGAGATTAATTGCTGTGCAGATGAAAGACAAGTTTGCTGATAAGTTGTGCTAGGCAATTTCTCCTTAAATAGTAAGCCCCTCCCCTGTAAAAAAAAAAAGTCAAAAACACCATAAAATATAGAAAATAAAACAAACAAAAGGTGGCTATAATGGTGTGTACTTGTGTAGTCACACTTACATGGGAGGCTGAGGTAGAAGGAAACTCTTGAGCCCAAGAGTTTGACACCAGCCTAAACAATACAGCATGATCTTGTCTCAAAGAAACAGAACAGCTTTCTGCTGCTAGTGGACACCGCAGAGGAAGCATCATCAGTCTCTCTTCCCATTGCTGTCATGTCTAAGTCAAGTCTCCCAAAGAGCCCAAACAGCTATGGAAGCTCTTCATCAGAGGGCTGAGCTTTGAAACAACTGATAAGAGTCTGAAGAGCCATTTTAAGCAATGGAGAACACTCATAGACTGAATGGTAATGAGTGACCCAAACACCAAACGTTCCAGGGGCTTTGGGTTTGTCACTTACACCACTGTGGAGGAGGTGGATGCAACCATGAATGCAAGGCCACACAAAGTGGATGGAAGAGTTGTGGAACCAAAGGGCGCTGTCTCAAGAGAAGATTCTCAAAGACCAGGTACCCACTTAATGGCGAAGAAGATCTTTGCTGGTGGCATTAAAGAAGATACTGAAGAATGTCACTTACAAGATTATTTTGAACAATATAGAAAAATTGAAGAGACTGAAATTAGACTGACCAAGGCAGAGGAAAGAAGAAAGGCTTTGCTTTTGTAACCTTTGATGACCATGATTCTGTGGATAAGATTGTCATTCAAAAATACCACACTGTGAACGGCCACAACTGTGAAGTGAGGAAAGCCCTGTTGAAGCAGGAGATGGCTAGTGCTTCATCTAGCCACAGAATGAAGCAGTTCTGGAAATTCTGGTGTTGGTCATGGAGGTGGTTTTGGTGGTAATGACAGTTTCAGTTGCAGATGAAACTTCAGTGGTCAAGGTGGCTTTGGTGGCAGCTGTGGTGGGGGTGGACGGTAGCAGCAGAGATGGCTACAATGGTTTTGGTAATAATGGTGGTTCTGGGGGAGGCGGCCCTGGTTGCTCTGGAGGAAGCAGAGGCTATGGAAGTGGTGGACAGGGTTATGGAGACCAGGGCAGTGGCTCTAAGGTGGGAGTGGCAGCTATGACAGCTATAACAATGGAGGAGGTGGAGGCGGCTTTGGCGGAGGTGGTGGAAGGAATTATGGAGGCGGTGGGAGCTATAACGAATTTGGCAATTACAACAGTCAGTCTTCAAATTTTGGACCCATGAAGGGAGGAAACTTTGGAGGCAAAAGCTCTGGGCCCTATGGTGGTACAGGCCAATATTTTACCAAACCATGAAATCAAGGTGGCTATGGTGACTCCAGCTGCAACAGAAGCTATGGCAGTGGCAAAATATTTTAAACATTTTCAGGAAACAAATCTTAGCAGGAGAGCCAGAGAAGTGACAGGAAAGCTACAGGTTACAACAGATTTATGAACTCAGCCAAGCACAGCGGTGACGGGGCCTGGCTGCTACAAAGAAGACATGTTTTAGACAATATTCGTGCACATGGGCAGAAAACTTGAGGACTGTATTTGTGACTAATTATATAACAGGTTATTTTAGTTTCTGTTCTGTGGAAAGTGTAAAGTATTCCAACAAAGGGTTTTAATGTAGACCTTTTTTTGCATCCATGCTGTTGATTGCTAAATGTAATCGTCTGATCATGATGCTGAATAAACGTGTATTTAAAAAACAAATATGATTTTTTAAATTTATTTATTTGTATTTTAACTGAAGAGTGAAAAATAGAAGCAAAAACAGAAAAAATGACATAAACAGGGTAACATACAACAATACATATGTTACAGATTTTCAAAACATGGATAGCTAATTATATATATATATATTATATATATATATAATATATATATTATATATATATAATATATATATATATATTAAAAAACAAATATGATTGATGTAAACATACCTTTACCTTGGGAAGTCACTGAAGGTTGGCTCACAGTGTGGTTATCAGAAAGCTTGACTAGGGGGCTGACGAGATAGCTCAGCGGACTAAGTGCCTGCTTAAGCAAGCACAGGGATTGGGGTTCGATCTGGGGCACTACATGCCACGCTGGCCCCGCCCCTGAGTACTCTGGGCCAGCCACTGAGACCTGGTGTGATGGCGCACAGCTGAAATCCCAGTGCTGGGGAGGCTGAAAGCAGGAGGATCACTACGAGTCTGAGCTGAGTAATGAGACCCTGTACTAAAAACATTTTTTAAAAGAACAGAAAAAAAAGAAAGAAAAGTCTGACTAGAGCCAGAGCTACATCCACAGTGGCCCCCTCACACACTGGCAAGTTGAGGTGAGTTGTTGGCTGAATTAAAGCTGTTGAGCATCCTTACAACATGGCGCTGGCCTTCCCTCAGAGTGAATAATTCAAGACAGCAAGGCAGAAGCAACAATGATTTTTATTACCTGCCACTGAAAGTTGCTCTTTGAAGTGAGTCACTAAGTCCAGCCTACATCTGAAGCACGGGGATGACTCTTTACCTTTCGAAAGAGTACCTGCAGGTACCTGTTTTAAAACCATTGGGTCCTCCTTGATGGCAGGGAGCCTGGGTAAGCAAAGAGCAGGAGTGTGATGACCTGCTTAGACTTACCATGATTCATCATCCGGGACACATTGCAACTCCAGACAAAATCAGGCTTTAGCTATGGAGAAAGGCAAGGAAAGGCTGATGGGGAACTGGGCTGCAGTGCTCCCCCCTCCCTCATGAAGATGATAGCAGGAAAAAGGAAGAGAGCCCAGAGAAATGTGTACCCCAATAGTCTATGGGACATACTGATCTGAAAACATAATTTATCTGAAGTCAAATTTAACTTGTTTGTTTGTTTCAGGTACTGGGGATTGAACCTCGTATTTTCACACTGAACTATATCCTCAGCCCTTTCTCTATTTTTTTTTTTTTTTTTAATTTTGAGTTAGGTTCTCACTCATACCCAGACTAGACTCAAATTTGGACTCTTCTTGCCTCTGCCTTCCAGAGTGCTGGGATTATAGGCGTGAACCATTGCACCCAGCTCATGGTTTATATTTTTATTAGCTACTTCTAGGTAGGCAACTAGTCTTCAGTGGTCACAGGAGGGAGTCAATGAGGGGATGGGACTTCATGGAAAGAAGGAGCAAAAGGAGGGAGGGCTTGGGCACTTATGGGAAGAGCAGGTATCAAGTCTTGGGTCAGAGAAAGGGAGGTAACATCGCAACTGGAAGTCTCTTATGGTCCTATTTATTTCCTCTGTGGCTACCCCAACTTCACACCTATTGCTTCCAGAATTGATGCCACCATCATGTCTGCCTTTACCTCAGAAAACAGCCAGGAGGCTGGAGTGTAGCTCAGAAGTACAGTACACATTGAGCATGTGAGAGGCCATGGGTTTAAAAGAAAAAAAATCCAGGAAACTTTAACCAGAAGCAAATCTCTTTTCACCATTGTGACAAATAACTCATAAAGCTAAAGTGCAGCTTCAGGCCTTGCTGAAAAATACATCTGAGGGCTATAGGAACTTTGAGTCCTGCTGTGTGACCTCAGGCACAGTCCTTCCCTCTCTGGGCCTCTCTTTCCTTGGCTGTCTAATGAAGAACTGGGCTAAATCATCTCTCAGGGCCCTTGTACTTTGTCTTCCAAAAGAAACATCAGAGAGAACAAAAAGACATGAGTGGTTTCTTCTCATCCTGTCTGCAAGCTAAATTCAGAGGAAAATGTTCAGGATGATAACATAGATTTAACATAAGCAGTGGTCCACTAATGAACTATACTGACAAATACCCCCAAAGGAGTACCAGCTTGGCTATTTTTATCCCTTAACAAATACACACGCATACACACACACACACACACACACACACACACACACACACACACACACATACCAGACCTCATCACCCCTACCAGCTAACCTCCTCCAGTCGGTTTTTATCAGAAGATAGAGTTCCAGTAAAAGGTGCTAATTAGACAGCTTTGACTTAGGGCGGGAGGAAGGCTGGGGAGAGCCTCCTGGCTGGGCATGATGTCACCACAATTGTGAGTTTCTCATGACCGAAGAATGTGAGTGTGTTTGCGCTGCATGATGAAGCCGGTGATGCAAGCGCAGCTGGTAAACAGGCTCCAGACAGGCAGGCCCTGTGCAGAGCTGCGGTGCAGAGGCTGGCGGGGGGCCCAGCTCTGGCTTAACTCCTTCCTGGCAAGACTGGTGGGTGGGCCCCGAGGCTTGGCCACAGAGCCTTCTCCACGCGTCCCTGTCTCTCTCTCATGCAGAGTTCTTGCTGATGACAAGCCCTGGATCTGAAGACATAAAGAATTGCATTCCTCACCCAAACAACCTCTTACTTGCTTTGGGGCCTTGTGTGTGTTAAGACCCTGATCTCCGTTTTTCTCATCTGTACAAGAATCAAGACTTTAATCTCTTCTTTATAGCTCCATAGTCCAGAAAAGCCAGAGAACCAAAAAGCTTTCTGTATACTTAAAGATAGCCCACCTGGGGGCAAAATCTGACCTAGATGAACTGAACCTATGAGAGTCAACGTTTTCCACTAGAGGCAGTACTCAAAAGCCAACCATGGTAGTGCAGGCCCAACAGTCCCAACTATTTACTGAGGAGGCTGAGGCAGGAGGATTGCTTGAGCCTAAGCATTCCAGCCTAGGCAACATCGTAAGACCTTCTCTCAAAACAACAAAAACAAAAACAAATAAACAAAAAAGAACACACGCAAAAAAAAAATAATAATAAAAATTAAAAAATTAAAAAAAAGAACACAGAAAACATTTATAACCATAGAGTTATTCTTAGGTGGGCCCAGGCTCCACTGGAATACCTTTTTAAATCTAAAACAAGGGGCTGAGGAGATAGCTCAGAGGCATAAACACCTTCCTGGAAAGTGTAAGGTCCTGAGTTTAATCCCCTGTCCTGGAACCCCGGTACCAGGCATAGTGGTACATGCTAATAATCCTAGCACTCAGGAGTTTGAGACAGGAGAATCCTTACAAGTTCAAGATCAGCCTGGGGGGATACAAAAGTGAGCACAAGGCCAACCCAAACTGCATAGCCAGACCTCTCACAAGAAAGAAAGAAAAGAAAGGAAGGAAGGAAGGAAGGAAGGAAGGAAGGAAGGAAGGAAGGAAGAAAAAAGAAAGAAAGAAAGAAAGAAAGAAAGGAAGGAAGGAAGGAAGGAAGGAAGGAAGGAAGGAAGAAAGAAAGAAAGAAAGAAAGAAAGAAAGAAAGAAAGAAAGAAAGAAAGAAAGAAAGAAGAAAAAAAAGCAAAACCTAAGAATGTTGATCAGAAGGAGTGTGCTCGAGGGATTGGCCCCTCCACATGAAGGGACTTCATGAGCCTTTTGCTAAAACAAAAGGCTCCCTGACAAAAAGGACAAGTTCTGTTCTCCTGTGTCCCCAGAAGCCATTTCAGTGTCTGGTGCACAGCAGGTACACCCCTAATAGTTGTCAAATCCAGAGCTGAAGTTATTCATACCCTGTAAAGACTGGTGGGGATGACGGGAAACTGAGGCCCGAGCTTCTAAACTTGACTGCCCTGGATCTCTTCCCACAGATTGAGTTCTGACTTCCCCAAAAAAGGTAGCTGCTCACATTTCTCTACACAGTTCTCTGCTGGCTGCTCACAAACATCTTGGTGACCCCCCTCCAACATTCCAGGGCCGCCTCCTCCCCTGCTGGCTGGTTTGTGGGCACTGATGAGTTTTCTTTGGAGAAGGTTCAGCTGATATAAAAGAGGGGGCCCCTTGTACTTCGGAGGGGGTGGGGAGGCGCAGTCACAGAGGAAAGCAGGGACTGTGAGTGGCTGGGGAAGACAGGATTTGATAACAGACCCCCAGACCTTTCCAAAGATTGGCTGTGAACGTATCTATCAGGCCCTGTCTTAATCTTAAGGCTGGAGAATTATTCAGACCCATCAGGAGCTGCCAGGAAGGAACAGGCCTCCCCAGAGTGATCTGACCTACTCTCAACTGCTGTAGGGGCCTGTGATATGCCCTTTTCCTCTCTGGATCTTAGCATGATAGGGTAGGAGAACCCAGCATGGCACAGCAGAGCTGAGATAAGGACTCAGATCTGAGTTCAAGCCACAACCTTCCTCTTGCTGGTCTGGGAACTAGAGCAAGCCAATTTCCCTCTCTGAGCCATACTTACCATATCTGTAAAATGGCCCTAAATTATGAGGATGTTATCCAGGCATGAATGTGCCCGGCAATAAGAGTGATAAAGAAATGTTACATAACACTGTTATCTTACCCTAGGCATGGACAATTCTATGTATCTGATGTGCTAGCTTGGGTACTCAGTACATTAATCACCTCACTGACAGAGCACCTTCTGTGTTCCAGACTCTGCTCAAAGTACTTCACCACTATTGTTTTATTTCCTCCTCCCAATACATCTCAAATAGCTGCTAGCACTTTCTCCATTTTTCAGAGGATGAAGCTAAGGTTCAGGGGAGTGACATGACCTCCCCAGTGCTGTACGATGGGTTATTAACAAAGCTGGGAGCCAGGCATGGTGGTGCACACCTGTAATCCCAGCATTTAGGAAGCTGAGACAGGAGGATGGCCTTGAGTTTGAGGCCAGCCTGAGCTATGTAGTGAGTTCAAGGCCTGCCTGAACTACATAGCAAGACCCTATCTCAAAAAAAAAACAGAAAGCAAAGCTGGGATCTGTTGGACTCTTCAGTGTTTCATACCTTGCGTTCAGGAGAGATTCAGCAGCCAAGTCTCTGCGCAGTGCCCTGAAGCAGGAAATTCCAGGCTCATTTGGGCTACCTCCTAACATGTAATACATCTTTGGGCAGGACTAAGGTCTCCATTTCCTCATATGAACCCTGACTGTTATCCACAGTAGGGCACTGGTAAATGTGAAAAGGACTCAGCTGGCACAGGCATCCTCAAAATCTTGGTTTGTGGGGAGACACAGAGAGAATAAATCCTCTCCCGGCTGCCTCCATGAGTATGAGACCATATCCAATCACAGAATGGCTAGAGGAAGGATTAGGTGGGTGAGGGACAGCTGCCTCAACCTGAAGAGGCTCTGGGGAGGTAGCCAACTACTGAAGGAGAAGCAGTCACTGCCCTCGCCTGGAGCCTGCCCCTTGGTGTGGTTCCTCCTGGAAAGTATTGGCTGAGTGTCCTTTGGACTTTGCCTAAGAAGACTAAGACGACACAGCTGTGAAATAGGATAATAATGACAACAGCCCCACCAGGACTGCAATAAGGATGGGCCTTGGCCTATTGTCTTAGTTCATTCCTGCTGCTATACAAACTACTTTCAGTTGGGTAAATTGTAATGAACTGAAATGTATTGCTCACAGTTCTGGGGGCTGGGATGTCCAGGATCAAGGTGCTGGCATATTTGGTATCTGGTGAAGACTTGGTTCTCATAGATGGCACCTTCTATGTGCTCTCCCATGGAAAGAAAGACAAACAAGCTTCCTCAGGCCTCTTTCATAAAGTGTACTAATCCCATTCGTGAGGGTGGAGTTCTCATGATCTAATCACTTCCAATACCCCCACCTTGTAAACCCACCACATTGCAGATCATATTTCAATAAATTTGTGGGACTCACATCTACATCACCAGGTCCATAATCTTCAAGGAGTTTTCTGCTCAGCTAGAAGAAGAATCTGAGCCAGGCACAGTGACACACACCTATAATCCCAGCATTGTGGGAGATTGAGGCAGGAGAATCACAAATTTGAGCTCAGCCTGGGTAACTTAGTAATTTAGCAAGACCCTGTTTCAAAATTTTAAAAAAATCTTAAAAAGGGCTGGGGATGTCTAGGAAGGTCCTGAGTTCAATCCCCAATACCATAAAAGAAGAACTGCTGCTCTATAGAAGGTGTCTAGTGCCAGTAAATGCTACTGGATGGATGGATGGATGGATGGATGGATGGATGGATGGATGGATGGATGGATGGATGGATGGATGGTGTGTGTGACCTACTCCTGCACTGAGTCAAAAAGCAACTCCACTGATCCCTCACTGGGCAATGAAGGATGCATAAGAACTAGAGAGAGAGGCACTCCAGCAGGATGGGACTGTATAAGCATAGACATGAAGTGAGAAAGGATTGCAGAGTGGATGAATGACAATGGCCCCGTGTTCTTTTTCAGTAACTTGCCCAACAAGATCCTGCAGAGCTGTATCTAAATGGAGCCTCTTGCAGAGTTCTCTGGAGCAGAGCCAGAAAGTTAAGTAGGGATTAGGGCCCCTCGGCCAAGATGAGCAAGCAGGAGCAAGCCTTGCCTGGGGGTCTGCCCTGGAAGGGCTAGGTCTGGCTATATATGGTTTTCAAGGAGCCGGGAGGCTTCTCATCTGCTCTGCTGCCCACGCACATGAGCCAGGCCACCCACAATAGCTGAGTCAGGGCCGCAGCAAGGGTCCGGAACAGTCTTTCCTATGGGGATGAGTGACTGAAAACACAGGGTTCAGAGTAGGGTTCCAAAGTCAAGATGTAAGTTCTAGCCAAGCTCCCTCCCTGATACGTATATGAGTCTGGGCCAGAACACTACTTCCTAGAAGTTCCATTGTCTTTTTATCTTTTTTTTTTTTTTGAGACAATGTCTCACTATGTAAGTTGAAGGCTGGCCTTGAACTTGCAATTGTCCTGTCTCAGTCTCCCAAGTGCTGGAGTTGCAGCATGCCTCACCATCCCCAGGTCCATTTTATTTATCTATAAAAAAAATAATAGTGATACTGACAAACACCCTTGTTGACTTTCTTATGTGCTGGCCTGTGCATGTCACCACGTCCAGTCTCAATTACATCTCAGTGCAACCCCAGGTACAGGGCCAGTATGGCACACAATCGAGGATCACATACCAGTTCCTGTGTCTGCCTAAGCAGACTTTAATCCACTGAGCTCTCTGTAGTAGAGCATTTTCTAAATAATGTTTTTAAATTAGGACATCAGAAGGCCAGCCAAATAGCTCAGCAGATTAAAGCACCTGTAAGCAGGCACAGGGACCAGGGATTCGATCTCTGGGCCTGCTGTGCCAGCCCCATTCCCAGGGCACACTGAGCCAGCAATTGAGACTGGGTGTAGTGGCGTGCCCTTGTAATCCCATCTCTTGGGAGGCTGTAAACAGGAGGATCACTATGAGTCCAATCTAGCGGTGAGACCCTGAACATTCTGTAGACCTTTCCCTAAAATACAAAAAAAAAAAAAAAAAAAAACTAGGACATCATTTGAAAATCATAAAAGAGTATGATGTAGGAACAGACTTAGCAGTGCTAAATCAGCTCATCGCAACATGATGGGCAGGAGACCAGAACAGCTCTCTAAACCCATTAGTTCACCTCATTTTGGATTCCCACTTTGCCAGGAGCTGGACAAAGGCCCAGCCCCGAGAGGGATCATTCCCTGGGCAGCACCTTTCAACCTCCAAGATCTCATGTCCCAGTAATTTTCCCTTCAAAAATGGGACACGAAATTGACAACATTTTGTCATGTATCCAAGAACATTAAAGAAAAAAAAATAAATAAATTACTGCTTTCCACTGTTACCATCATCTCATAAAATTTAATAACAGGGACTAGTCTCAGAATTTAGCAGTTTTAATAAACTACCTGTGTAACTCACCACATTGTCCTTCCTTTCTCACTGGGTGTGGCACAGGGGGAACTACATCCAAAATGGGATCTGGCAATTCTCAGGAGAGTAAGAAAGAAACATCTATGCACATAACTCCAAATGGATATATTGAATATCTTTAGGTTGAAAGCCATATAAAATTCTTCTGCCTACCTTAACTTTAAATAAAGACTCCTTGGAAGTTTTGTTGTATTCTGGGGATACGTAGACAAAAGTATGTGTCAAGAACAAAAAAGTTGCCTACCCAGAAAGCACCTGGGAAGCACAAAGACCCAGGTTAGACATCCAGTATGACATGCCATGTTGGCCTGGAACCCCAGGCATAGTGGTGCACATCTGTAATCCCAGCACAGGGGAGGCTGAGAAAAGAGGATCACTATGAATCTGGTCTGCATAAGGAGACCCTCTACCAAACAGATGAAATAAAGATTAAAAAGAACAACAACAACAAAAAATCTCAAGGATAAATGGAATAGTACAGCCGATTAAAGTGCCTGCAAGCAGGCACAGGGGCCAGGGATTTGATTCCCAGGCTTGCTGTGCCAGCCCCAGCCCCCCCCGGGGGGGGGACACTGAAGTGGTGATTGAGACTGGGTGTGGCACGTGGCTGCAGTCCCAGCACTTGGGAGGCTGTAAACAGGAGAATCACTATGAGTCAGACCTAGTAGTGAGACCCTGAACACCCTGTAGACCCTTGCCTAAAATACAGGGGGAAAAAAAGGAACAAATGAAATCTGTCTCTGTCTGTCTGTCTGTCTCTACCTCTCTGCTTTTCTGTTTCTCTCTATAATAATATGGCAGTATAACAGCTCTTATGAGAAGATCATGGCTACAGTCAAAAAAATTAAAAAGTAGAGCAGGGATGGTGGGTAGATAATAATCATAAATGTTTGTTGTGAACATGCACATCCTGTCGTGGGCATCCAGAGGACGGCCCAGGTGAGTCAGTCCTGGAGCTGAGAAGGATTGGGAACATTCAGATTCCAAAAGGAATGAATGAGAAGAGGAAGATGCGTACTGTAAGCAAGAAGACAGCCCCCACAGGAGCTCTATATTAATGCCTTCTTTCTCAAGATATTTTACTGAAATAGATGTCACATATAAGAGCCAGGGATATAGCTCAGTGGTGTAAGCACCTTCCCGGCAAGCGCAAGTTCCTGAGTTTGATACCCAGCATTGCAAAAACACAAAACAAAAAAAAGTCACATATAAAATGGATGTCAGATTGCCGGGTATGGTGGCGCATGCCTGTAATCCCAGCACTAGGGAGGGTGAGGCAGGAGGATTGTTGTGAGTTCGAGACCAGCCTGAGCTACAAAGTGAGCTTAAGGCCAGCCTGAACTGCACAGTGAGACCCTGTCTCAAAAAAGACAAAAAAAAAAAAAATGGATGTCAGGGGCCAGCCAGATAGTTCAATGGACTTGCTTAGGCAAGCCCACTGACCTGCATTCAATCCCCCATACGCCGTGTCAGCCCCGCTGCTAGACTTCAGACAGAGATTAAAACTGGGCCTGGTAGTGCGTGCCTGTAATCCCAGCACTTGGGAGGCTAAAAAGAGAAGAATTACTATGAGTCTGACCTGTGTAAGTGAGACTCTGTAAACCTTTTATGAAATTTAATAAATAAGTCAATAAATAAAATGGATGTTATAGAGGCTGGAGTATTTATTTTATTAATCTACTATGCATATTTATGGGGTACAGTGTGACATTTTAGAACATATAAACAATATGTAATTAGGAGGTCACTGTAATTTGCATATATATCACCTCAAACATGTATCTTTCTTTGTGTAAAAACATTTCATTTCAAAAAATTTTAAGCTTATAGAAAAGGTGCAAAAATAGCTGAGCATCCTCTCAAACCCCTCATTTTCACATACCTTCCTCTAGCTTTCTTTAATATTTTTTTTTTTTTGCTGTCTCTAATATTAACATTCTACCTAACCCTAGTACCATGAGAACCAGAAAATTAACACAGGTACACTGCTACCAGCCAACCACAAGACTGAATTCTACAAGGTTTTCTCTGGGTCGTATTCAGGGTCCTACATTGCACTTAATCATTAAATCTGCTGAGTCTCTCCTAATCTGTGACACTGCCTCAGTCTTTTTTCTCTTATGACCTCAGCTCTGAAGAGTACAGCTCATTACTTTATAAAATATCTTGCGGGCAGGAGAAATGGCTCAGTAGAAAAAACGCTTGCCTGGCAAGCACAAAGGCCTGAGTTCAATCCCTGGTTCCGCAAAAAAAGAAAAAGAATATCCTGCTATTTGTGTTCCTATGGCTTTTTTCTCATGGCCAGACTGAGGTTACGCACTCTTGGCAAAGATATCACAGAAGCTTCTTACTACATCAGATCAAGAGCTGCTTTCTGTCAATATGATTCATTACTGGTTGTGTTAATGCTGGCCACATGGTTAAGGAGGTACCTGGTAGGTTCTTTTTTGGTAGAGTGCCCCTCGTAATTAATATCTTGTGGGGGAAGGGAGTATCTTGTGGGAAGATGTGTATAGAAGCGTAAGTTTCTCATTTCCTTTGGGTTGGAATTTTTGGGTTTTGTTTTTGTTCTTTAGACAGGGTCTTACTATGTACTAGTGTGATTTTAAAAGTACTATCAACTCAGTGGTCTAAGCACCTGCTTGGCAAGAGCAAAGACCCAGATTTGATCCCCAATACCACATGCTGTGCTGGCCCCAGAACTCTGGGTGTGCTGTGTGAGCCACTACGACTGGGTGTGGTGGCACATGCCTATAATCCCAGGGCTGGGGAAAGCTGAGACAGGTGGAGGATCACTACAAGTCCGAGCCCAGTAGGGAGACCCTGTACCAAACAATTAATTAATTCTTTAAGAAATTTAAAAGTGCTATCAAATATACATCTTCCACTTTTATTCAAAAACTACCACTTTTCCAAGCTTGTGGAGTTCCAAGGCTTGGGGTGTGCCAAGGAGGAATAATACTCATCTGAGATGCATAGCTCCTTTATGTGCAGTTTTGTGACCTTTCCAGGCCTTAAGATGCTTATCATAGAATAGGTATCATTACATCTGACTACTCGGAGCTGTTGGGGAGAGGGAGAAGCATGCTTATGAAACTGTTTGGTAATATTAATTGGAGTTATTAATTCTCCTTCTGGCTTCATCTCTACCTGTTTTCAGCCTTTGCTTCCATCCTGCCTCTGTCCGTGCCCCCAAGCTTCTGTCTGTCCTCATTGGCATGACTCCCTCACCTTGCTTGCCAAGACTTACTTGTGATGTCATTTCATGAGTTTTGGAAACACAAAGAGAGCCCTGTAGAGACTGACATTTTCTTTCTGAAGCTTCAGTTTGCAGTTCTAGGGGACTGCCTTAAGGCCTAAAATGACACTTGGGATCTGTGGGTGGCGGATGACAGGAGTTCCTCTTATAATGGAAGCGAGAGAAGTAGGAACTGCCTTCCTCCAACAATGCTGTTGGCCAGTGGATTATTGAAGAAATCTGAACAGACACTGCATCTTGCTTAGATATATAGCATGGGCACACTTAAAATTAGCTTCATAGTCCAGTGTGATGGCACACTTCTATAATCCCAGCTCTCAAGGAGGCTGAGGCAGGAAGATTGAAAGTCCAGCCTAGACAATTCAGTGAATTAGTGAGACCCCCACCTTTAAAACGACAAGGGCTCTTTTTTTTTTTTTTTTTTTTTTTTTTTTTGTGGAACCTGGGATTGAACTCAGGCCCTTGCACTTACCAGGGAAGTGCTTATTCCACTGAGCCATCTCCCCAGGCCCAAGGGCTCTAGGATGGACTCCAGCTTACTAGCACCTAGCAGCAGCTCAATACTGCTTATTTTATTGCCCTCTTCCAGTGGGATTCTGCTAAAGACTAAGGAAACAGCTTTTCTAGAAGGCCTATAAACCTTTGGATTTAAGAAACCGAAGCCCCCACCCCAACCACCCAGTTAATTCTTGCACCCATTAGTGCAAACTATAATGCGCACGGGAATCCCCGAGCTTCTTATTAAAAGTCAATAGTCCAGGCTGGAGGTATAGCTCAGCGGTACAGTACCTGCCTAGCAAAAGCAAGGTCCTGAATTTGATTCCTGGGGGAAAAAATAGTCCATCTTTCTCTGTAGGCAATCTACTCCAAGGTCCTATGGATGCTGGAAACCACGGATAGAAGCCAATCCTATATTTTCTTTCTCCTATATGTACACTCCTCTGAGAAAGTCTAGTATGTAAGTTAGTCACAATAAGCCAGACATGGCGGCACATGCCTGTGATCCCAGCACTCTGAGGGGCTGAGGGAGGCAGATCACAAATCTGAGCCCAGGCTGGGAAACTTAGTGACTTAGTGAGACTTGTCTCAAAATAAAAAATAAAAAGGCCTGGGGATGTAGCTCAGTGTGAACACACTGGGTTCAATTTCCTAGTACCATAAAAATCAATAAATTGGTCATTCTTAATAAGAGATTAATAACTAATAGTGAAATAGAGTAATGGTTGGGGTTTTCTGGGAGGGGGGTTGAGACAGGGTCTTTCTATAGAGTTCTGGCTGGCCTCAAACTCACAGAGGCCTTCCTACCTCAGCCTCCTGAGTGCTGTGATTATAGGTGTGTGTTACCATGCTAGGCTTGAAATAGAACAATTATGGCAATGCACTGTGATAAAATTGCCAGCACCATTACTCTTACACTTTAGAGCCATTACTGAGAAAAACAAGAATTACTCGAACACAAACACTGTGATAGCATGACAATTATAACTGAAGCCACTAAGTGATTTGTACAATACAGACACACTGAATACAGGATCCATATGCTGGGCAAGAGAGAGCAGAACAGCCAGAGATTTCAGCAACTATTCAGAACGGTGGTTAATTTGAACTTTTGAAGGGTTTATTTCTGGAATTTTCCACTTAATATTTTCATAGCATGGTTTATTACGGGTAACTGAAACTGAAAAAAAAACCAAAACCACAAAGAAGGGGGGTAACTACTGCATGAATCCTGGCTCAATAGGTGGAGGGGAAGCCTGAGACCCTGTATTTCCAGAAAACAGAGTACAGAACTAACATGCCCTGTACCATTAAGCCACAACCCTTACCTCTAGAAAACTTTTTTTTTTTTTTTTAGTCCAGGAGATTAAATCACAAACTAGGTAAGTGTTCTACCATTGAACTACAAGAAACAGTTTTGAGTGAAGTAAAATAACAATGAATTTGAGAAATACTTCTTCATCTTGAAATTCTTAGTCCTTTTTTTTTTTTTTTTAAAGGCACTGAGGGGGCTGGGGAGATGGCTCAGTGGAAAAAGCACTTCCCTGGCAAGCTCAAGGGCCTGAGTTCAATCCCTGGTTCCACCAAAAAAAGGTACTGGGCATCAAATCTAGAGCTTTTATACTGAGCTACATCTTAGACCTTTCTTATTTATTTTGAGACAGGGTCTTGCTAATTCATTAAATTGACCAGACTGGGCTCAAACTTGTGATCCTCCTACCCCATCCTCCCAGAGTACTGGGATCCTGGGAATTGGCCCACATGACTGGCTGAATTCTTACAGTTTTGATGCTCCTCTGAAAATGGTCTTCCAAAACATCTTCATTTTTGCACAGGGTAATCCAAAAAGGTTTCCGGTATTGAGAAAGGAAAGAATCTTTTGTAGTTTTTTTTAGTACTTGGATACACACTCAGAACATTGTACACGCTAGGTAAGTGCTATACTTCTGAGCTACATCCCCCACCAAAAGAATTTTTCTTAACACTCAAAATAAATAGATAGATAGATAGATAGATAGATAGATAGATAGATAGATAGATAGATAAAGTCTCTGCCTGTGTACTTCTGGCAAAAATAATAATAATAAGGGCCGGGGAGATGGAATAAATGCTTCCCTGGCTGGCAAGCGCAAGGGCCTGAGTTCAATCCCTGGTTTTGCCAATAATAATAATAATAATGGTAATAATAAAATAATAATAATAAAATAAAAAAAGTAAAGTGCACAATGTAATGGGAGCCAGGGAGGTAGCTCAGCAGTATAAATGCCTTCCAGGCAAGTGCAAAGTCCTGAGTTCCACCCCTGGTACTGCAAAACGTAAAATTCACCTCTCCCCCAAATTAGGAAAAAGATTCCTTCTCAATGCTACCTCCTCACTTCAGTCTAGTTCCTCAGCCCCATCCTCTATAACCTGGTTAGAATCCCCTGAGTCGTAAAGAGACCCATCGTTTTTAGGGGGTTACTAAGCATTCTACTACTCTCCTGTAGTAATGTAGTATTCAAAGATTACCCTGGGAATTCTTCATCGCCCTCAGGATTTTCTCAGTGAGAAAGCTGAGGCTCCCTTCCAAGGCTCTAGCTTTCCTCCCAACCACTCAGCTGTCAATTAGCTGATGACTAATTGCTCCCTAATTGCAAATCATCTGACCCATTACTGGCTTCCACCCACACCAGCTGACATCTCTCCTCCAGGGAAAGGTCTTCCAGAAATCCAATTGTTCATTTGTTCCACGAGTGTGTGTGCAGCCCCTTCTTCCCTGCCAGGTTCTGTTCTAGGCCCTGGGGGCTCTGTGTTGAGCAAGAACGATTCCATCACTGGTTTCCTTGAACACAGTCAAGCAGAAGGCAAATGGCCACAAATAAATCATTTCAAGTAATAATTGTTATGGTGAGCAGAGAAGAATATAGTACACTAAGAGGAACTTTCAGGAGCTTTAAACAGGTGCTCTGGAAATGCCTTTCATATTTATTCATATTTCTGCATTTAGGACAGGGTCTACAGGGTCTCATTACATAGATCAGACTCAGTGATTCTCCTGTTTTCAGCCTCCCAAGTGCTGGGATTACAAACTCCATCCACCATGCCCAGTCTCAATCGCCATCTCAGCGTGCCCGGTGGGCCTTTGAATTGAGACCCGAATAGTAATCAGGAGCCAAACAGAGAGATGATCAAAAGAGCAGTGGAGGAAGAAAAAAATGGCAAAAGCCAGGCTGGAGAAAGTAGCAGTCCCTATCCGTGGAGCATCCGTTGTTTCCACTAATTCCCAAGGGATTCAGAACTGAGCCATCAGATTAAAGCCTAAATACCTGCAGGCAGACACTGGGGGTGGGCCTGCTCTCCCTGGGCCCGCCCTAAGGGAAGGAGCTATTCATATGATTGGCCAGATTCCTCATTGTTAACAGTGCTGCTCTTAATTCAAGGTGTCAAATTCAACTGTTCCTTTGGGGATTAGAATTGCAGTGCTTTTGGGTAACCTGTACTGGGGGACATTACCTTGGGACAATAGAGCCAAGTTTGATACTGAAGAGAAATAAAAATGTAGATTGTGGGCTGGAGAATTAGCTCAGTGGAATAAGAGCTTCCCTGACGAGCACACGGTCCTGAGTGCAATCTCTGGTACTGAAAAAATAAAAGCATAGATTGCTATATGCTACATGGAATCTTCTGGAGACAAAGATGGAGAGATATACTCTGTGTGTGTGTGTGTGTGTGTGTGTGTGTGTGTGTGTGTGTGGTGCACATGCTCACACATGTCTAGGGAATGAACCAGGGCTTTCACATCAAGCTACATTTCTCTCAGCCCTTCATTTTTTATTTTGAGACAGGGTCTTACTAAGTCACTATACTGCCCAAACTCAGCTCAGATTTACAATCTTTCCACTTCAGCCTCCTGAAGTGCCGGAATTAAAACAGGTGTGTGCCGCTACATCTGGCCAAATTTCCTGCTTTTTAAATGCTAATGACGAATTACAAAACCTTTAAACACTGCACAGACCAAACACAGCACAGCGATGGGCAGGACCTGTCCTGCTGGCTTGGGTACAGTAGGACTTAGTGAATGCCTAGAGGCAGAAAAGAATGAGAAAGAATGCTATCTGCATTCTGGATTTTGGGAGCCTCATCCCTTGCCCAGGCCACGATGTGCCCCTTTCACAGGCACACATTAAGTACCTAATGTACACATGGCTCAGTGCTTTGTTGGAAGGTACCAAACATGCTGTGAAACTGCACCTTCCTCAATGGCTGGGTGGATCAGCTGGATTCCAGCGCTGACAGTTCAGTGCTGCCATCTGTAATCGCTGTGTGGGTGCCCTGATTTCTCTTCAGATCATGTAATCACTGTATGTCCTTGGATTGGTTCATCATCTCTGTGGGACTCAGCACACAGCTTAGGTTGACATTAACTAACTGAATCCAATGAAAGAAGATTATAAAGTGCCTTGAGTGTCTGGTTGGGGAGTTTGGAAGGGAGGGAGAGCTACTGGGGGGTTTTGAGCAGGAGTAATGTGCTGAGTAGGAAAATGCAACAGATTACCTGAGAGGATTCACCGTGAGGACATCACATCTTACCACCTCTAGCTCAGAACCCTTCCGTGGGTCCCCCTTGCCTGCACAGTGAAGTCCTTCTGACTCACTATGGCCCACAGGCAGGGCTGACTTCAAGGGTCTGCAGCCTGTGCACATGCATAGGGCTCTGTGGCCACCATCGTGAACTTCTTAATAATTTTGAAGAAGGAGCCCCATGTTTCATCTTGTACCAGTTCCCCACAAATTTTGCAGCCCATGCTGCCCACAGAGACACCCCTACCTTGCCCCACCTCTTTCTCCCTTATCAAGCCCAACTCCCTCACTCTTCAAACTCTAGTCACATTGGTTCTCCATCAGCTCCTAGAGATTGTTCCCCTTGCCTACGACACCCCTACCTTCACCCGAAGCCCAGCTCAGCTCCTGATTTAACAAACTTCTTTTTGCTTTCAATCCTTGAGATCTAGGCATAATTATCTTCTGAGAGGCACCTCCTCTGACTTTCTGGGATAACTTTTTCAAAATAAAACTTAACAAAATTCAGAACCAGGTGTGGTGGTGCACAAACACACACACACACACACACACACACACACACACACACACACACACCCCTATAATCCCAGCACCCCAGCATTCCAGGTGGTTGAGACAAGAGAATCACTGAGTTTGAGTTTTGTAGCCTCTGGGGGCTACAAAAGTGAGCACAAGCCTGAACTGCATAGCAAGACCTTGTCTCAAAAAAAAAAAAAAGTAAAGAAAACTTACAAAGTAAAGATATCTGTGGACCTCTGGCTCTGATGAAAAACTTGGGGTTGAGTTAAATGTGGGAAAGGGGACCTCTCCTTTTTTAGTAGGGGGGAACGATCAGGGTACTCAGACCACACACCCAGCAGGGTTTGCTCTGGCCTTAGCCTTTTCCCAGCTGGAACCCATTACGTCAGACCCCCCTGCCCTGCCGTCTTCCCAGTGGAAGAGCAATCATAGGGATGGGCTGGAAAGGGGATGCATTTTACAGAATCATGCTTTAGTCTAAAGAAAACAATAATGAAGCTATTTCAAACCCCTGTCAGCAACACAGCCTTAGGTATACGGGCACTTTAAGCTGAGAAAGTTTGTTGAGTGACAGCCATCCAACAAGGGAAAATACTTCCTTCTCTTAACTATGTAAATTAAATCATTTACACCATAATAGATAGGGGGAAAGGGACAAGAATTACTCAAAACAAATCAAGCTTTGTGGTCAAATTTATTTACCTTGGCAAAGTAATTTCTCATAGGTGGCTTTGTTAGCCAGATCCCTGTACAGTACCAGAATCTCAGATAAGCTCTTGGCATAGGCAACACCCCTAGGTGACCACCCCTAACTCCTTAAGATTAAAAAGTATTCCTCTTTTCTTTCCCCCTAGTGCTGGAGAGCAAACTCAAGCTCTTGTGCATGCCAACCAAGAACTCAGCCATTAAGATAAGCCCCCAACTCCTCCCCCATGTTATTCATGGGGAAATTTTTCTTTTTAGTGTATTTGCGTCAGAGTCTCATTGCACAGCTCAGACTTATAGTGATCCTCCTGTTTTCAGCCTCCCCAGCGCTGGGATTATAGGCCTGCACCTCTTAGCATGCCCAGGGGTGGGGCCAGCACAGCACAAGATGCCAGGGATGGATCCCTAACTGCTGCGCTTGCCTAAGCAGGACTTAGTCCGCTGAGATATCTCCCTGGCTTTTCATGGGGAAATTGAGGCCAGAAAAAGTGAGTAACTTGCTAAATATCATACAGCAAGGCAGTGAGGGAGCTGGGATATGCACTTTAATTATGCAACATCAGATTTGTGAGCCCATATTACTACTCTCCTAACTCAACATGTGGCTCTTCACTTAGAAGTTGAACTCTACTCTTTTTTTTTTTTTTTTTTTTTTTTAATGTTTTGGGTACAGGATGTTGCTATGCAGCTCACACTATAGTGATCCTCCTGTTTCAGCCTCCCAGTGCTGGGATTACGGGCGTGCACTGCCACAATGATTCTTGGTGGCAGCTCAGTGCCCTGGGATGGGCCAGCACAGCATATGGTACCAGAAATCGAACCTAGTCCTCCGGCTTGCCTCAGCAGGCACTTAGATTGCTGAGCTATCTCTGTGGCCTGATCTCTGATATTTTTTTTTTTTTTTTAATGGGGGAAAAAAAGAAAAAAAATGGTACATGTTTGTAGTACATAATAATGATATTCATTGTGTGGAGTTGGTATGTGTACATGACATTTCCAAATTCTTTTTTATAATCACCTCCTCTCCTTTGCCTTCCCCATCCTGCATCTTTTGAACTTTGGACTTCATATATATATGGAGTAGTACATGATGATCACAGTCCTTGTAGGGGCTTGGTGCATGTGTTTCACAGTCCCCACCCACACTTTAAATCTTATTCTCCTTCCCTCTTCCCGTTCCCTCCATCTCCCAGTTCTCTTCCCGTATGCTGAAGATTCACCTCACTATTTCCTGTTGTATATCTTTTATTTCATAAACCATACAGTATTTAAGCTTATGTGCCTGATCTATTTCACTTGACATTACGGTGTATCTACTTCCTACAAACGACTCAAATGTATCTTTCCTTACAGCAGAGTACTATTCCATTGTGTATAAGTATCTCATTTTCTTTATCCATCCATTGATAGATAGCATAAAGGCTGTTTCTGGTATTTTATTATTATGAACTATACTGCTGAAATAAATATATGCATGTATCACTATAAAAAAGATGTCTTTAAGCCGGGCGTGGTGGCGCATGCCTGTAATCCCAGCACTCGGGAGGCTGAGGCAGGAGGATTGTTGTGAGTTCAAGACCAGCCTGAGCTACAAAGTGAGCTTAATGCCAGCCTGAATTGCACAGTGAGACCCTGCCTCAAAAAGACAAAAAAAGATGTCTTTAACTCTTTTGGAAAAGTAACTAGAAGGGGAGTAGCTGAATCAAATGAATTTCTGTTTTGTGTTTTGTTTTCTTTTTTTAATTTCTTTTTTTTTAATTGTTCAATCCCCGGTACCCCCCCAAAAAAAAGGGAACTTTCTAAATGGATTTCCATAGTGGTTGTACCAGTTTACACTCCCATCAAAAATGCAGAAGCATTCCTTTTCCTCATAGCCTCTCCAACATTTGTTACTATTTGATTTCTTGAAGATAGTCGTGTTTTCTGGAGTGAGATGATATCTTGGTGTTGTTTTGATTTGCATTTCTTAAACAGCAGGAATGTTGCGCATGCTTTTGTGTATTTATTGGCCATTTGTACTTCCTCATCTAAGAAGTATCTGTTCATTTCAGGTACTTTTTTTCATTCTGTCTTTAAATTGAGGGGATGTAATTTTTAAAAATTATTTATATGTCCTTTGTCAAGAAGTAGCTAGAAAAAAAAAAAGATCTGGTGAAATAGCTCAGCAGACTAAATGCCTGCTTAGGCAAGTGCAGGGACCAGAATTCAATCCCCGGCACCACAAACCATGCCGGCCCTGTCCCCAGGCAGGCGGAGCTGGCCCCTGAGCCCAATGGCACACGCCTATAATTCCAGCCCTGGGGAGGCTGAAAGCAAGAGGATCACTGAATCTGAGCTGCCTAGTGAGACTCTGTACCAAATACATAAAAAAGAAAGAAAGAAAAAAGTGAAGTAGCTAGCAAGACATCTTTCCCTTTCTACAGGTTATCTCTTCATTCTGTCGGTGGTTTCTTTTGATATGCAAAAGCTTTGTAATTTGCTATGATCCCATTAGTTGATTCTCTGCATGATTTTTTATGCAATGGGCCTCTGTTCAGAAAGTCTTTGCTTGTGCCTATGTCAAGATTTTTTTTTTTTTTTACCTATTTTGTCTCCCAGTGGATTGTTTCTGTTTTAATACTTAGATGTTTGATCCGTTTTGATTTCAGTGCCTGGTGAGAGGTATGGGTCTAGGTTCTGTCTTTGGTGTATGGCTAGCCAGTTTTCCCAGCACCATCTGTTAAAGAGGCTATCTTTCCTCCAGGGAAAGTATCTAGCCACCATGTCAACTCTATATACCTGAAGTTTCCTCTGTTCTGTTCCACTGTCCATAGTTCTGTGTGTGTGTGTGTGTGTGTGTGTGTGTGTGTGTGTGTGTGTGTGTTTCAATATGGTACCATGTACTTTACTTAAACTAGTATAAGCTTTGGGATCGTGATGTCCCTGCTTTGTCCTTGTCCAGAATTGCTTTTGCTATTCTATGTGTTTTCTAGTTCCATATGAATTTTTACGATTGTGTTTTCTAGTTCTGTGAAGGATGCTGTTGATATTTTAATTAGAATTGCATTAAATTTATGTAACACTTTTTGGAAGTATGCCCATTTTGATTATATTGATTTGGCGTATCCAGAACAGTGATATCTTTCTTTTCTCTGAGACCCTCTTCAGTCTCCTTTTTTCAGAATACTGTACTATTCATTGCAGAGCTCTTTAACTTCCTTGGTTAGGTCAGTTCCTAAGTATTTGATTTTTCTCCATGCCACTATGAAAGGTATTGCTTCCATAATTGTGTTCTTAATGAGTCTATTATTATTGAGGAACATTATTGATTTTTGAGGTATGTCCTGACCTGATAATCAATTTGGTTATTAATTCTAGGAGTCTTTTGGTAAAGTTTTTGGAGTCATCTATGTAAAAGGTCATGTCATCTGCAAATAATAATAATTTAATTCCTTTCTTTCATTTATATTTTCTTTGTCTTGCCTTATTGCTCTGGCTAGTGTTTCAAAAACTATATTGAATAGGATTGGTGATAGCAGACATCCTTGTCTTGTTCCTGATTATAGAAGGAAAGATTTTTGCTTCTCTGCATTTAGTATGAAGTTGGCTACTGGTTTGTTATAGATGACTTTTATCAGATTGAGATAAAGGCCTTCTATTTCATTTTCTTCAGGGTTTTTCTTTTTATCATGAATGAAAGTTGTATTTTGTCACATGCCTCTTCTACATCTGTTGAGATGATCGTATGATTTCTGTCCTTGCTTCCATTTATGTGATGTATTACATTTACAGAACTGCATATGTCGAACCATCCCTGGAATAAATCCTACTTGGTCATGAAGCATGATCTTTTTGTTAATTTTCTGCATTCTTCTTGTCTATATCTTATTGAGGACTTTTACATCTATGTTCATGAAAGAGATTGATCTGTAATTCTCTCTTTTCCCTTGAATTGTCTTCTGGTTTTGGAATCTGGATAATGTTTGCTTCCAGGAATAATTTTGGAAATTAATTTTGGAAGTAAATGAACTTCCATTTTCATTTCATCAAAGAGTTTGAGGAGCCGGGCGTGGTGGTGCATGCCTGTAATCCCAGCACTCAGGAGGCTGAGGCAGGAGGATTGTTGTGAGTTCGAGACCAGCCTGAGCTACAAAGTGAGCTTAAGGCCAGCCTGAACTGCATAGTGAGATCCTGTCTCAAAAAGACAAAAAAAAAAAAAAAAAAAGAGTTTGAAGTGTATGATCCCTACTCTTCTGGGGGCTTGGGATCTAACCCACTAAGCCAGGACCTCACTACTGAGTTATATTCCAAGCCCTGGAGTTGATTCATTATAGATGTTAATTATCTGTTTGACTGATTGTTTTCAAACTCCCTTTCCACATGCAGATATCTCAAGAATGGATTCTAAAGAAGGTATGACAGAGTCACTGCTTGAAAAGGAGTCTGCACTGCCTAGGAGGGCCCCAACCTACAAGGGTTTGCATGAGCAAGAAATAAACTTTAATTAGGCTAAACCACTGAGATTTTTGGTTTGTTATACCAGTAGCTCTAATAACACTGAATAAAACTCCTTTGGCTATTGATAACTGATAGGTTTTCAGCAGTGCAGGAAAAATTGAAAAAACCTTTATTAACCCCAAAGACATGGAGAGGATTGAGGGCAGCTGGGGCAGATCCTCTGACCTGAGACAAATAAAACTGAAACTTTTATGGACTTCTGCTGGGGGTGGAATCTGAGGGTGATGTTTAAAAATATCTGAGGAGCTGATTGGAGTCTTCCTTGTGGGAGCAGGAAAGGTAAAAGGAAATTACACTCTGGGCTGAGTTGGAGAAGAAGAGAGGACAAGGTGTCTGGGAAGCAAAGCTATTGTTTTAGGGGCTTCTGCCATATTAAAAAGCCACCATAATAATTCAGCAATTCACACTAGAACCAGAACCTATCAATCATTACAACAATCCTATGCAATGAACAACCCCCAAAACTTAGTGTCTTAAAACAACAACCATCTATTTGGTTAATGATTTTATGGATTGACACTCTGGGTTGGGCTCAGCTAAAGGTTCTTCTGGTCTCAACTAGGCCTGTTCATCAGCGATCAGCTGTTGACTGTCTAGAAGATCCTTGGCTAAATAACTTGTCCTTGTTCTGTCAGTTACTTATACATAAGCAGGCCAGCCCAGGCTTGTTTACATGAACATTGGGAGGGTCCAAAAGAATAAGCAGAAGCTACAAGGCCTCTTAAATCCCAGTTGCAGAACTGACAGTGTCTACTACATTCTATTGGCCAAAATAGGTCAAAGAATAAGACAGCATCTCCTGAATAGAGGAGTTTCAAAGTCACATTGCAAAGGAATTTGTTACGTGAGGAGGAAGAAATGGAAGGCAGTTTTGTAAAATTCTGCTATGGGAAGCATTATTGCCCCCATCTGTATGTCAAGGAAACAGGCTCAGGGTGGTGAAGTGTATAGGGAATGCATGAATCAAAAATAGGCAAAACTTGTAGCTCCCTGCATGCCCAAATCTTCCCTAGTGACTTCATGGTGAAGGGACCTCCTCTTGGTCAGGAGGGATCTTCCCATCTCAGCTAGCTGAACTGGAATTCACACCCAGGTTTCCAGGAAAGAGAGCCAAAAAAATTTCTGGATCATGCTCCAGCCTTTGGATAAATAGGGCATCTTTTCAGAAACTTGGAGCCAGAGAACACCTTGAGTAGCAAGCCTTAAGCTATGACTGCTGAGTCCTCAGTAGTGACCTAAAGCTGGGGGACATTTCCCTCCTGGCTTTTGCATGTCAGATGGCTCCAGAGACCTACTTTGCTGTGTATGACCCAGGCACATCTCACTTCTCATCTATGCCTCAATTTCAGGATACAAATACAAAGAAATAAGAGCTCAGCTTCTGGAATCACAGCTCTGAGCACAAATGCAGACATAGTTACTATTGTTCCTTCCCAACAAGTCCTTTCACCTCTCTGAGCCTCACATTTCTCTTCTATAAAGTACACATGAGAGAAAAGGAGCCATCACCCCACAAGGGGGAAGGAATGCACAATACAAATGCGTGATCTGAAATACCAGAGCAAGAGGTGTAGCTCAGTGTGAGGCACTTGCCAAGCACGCATAAGGCTCTGGATTGGATAACCAGCACTGCAAAAAAGAATAAAAATAAGTAAAATAAATTCATACTTTACACAAAGTGGACTTAATAGCTGGTAGGAGATTTAACATCTCAGCCAAACCATTTTACAGAGAAGAAAATGGGGTCTCGGGCAAGCAATGTGACTTGCTAAAGCCACACAGCTAAGAAGCAATGATACGGCTACCATCCTCAGGTTTGTCTGACTCCAGAAACTAAGATCTTAACTTGTCTATAGCTAGAAAGTCCTAGGTTTGAACCCCTTCTCTATCCACCACAGCTATGTGTGACTTTGGGTAAGTCGTGTTTCTCTCTGATCATTATTTTATTCTCAATGCATTAGGATCCACCTCAATGCTATGAAGAATCAGTGGAAATATTTGGCATGGCACCCAGGAAGGACATTGCTCACTCAGCAATGACAGGCTGCCAAATTCATATTTGTCATCAGGGGCAAGTTACTTAACTCTATGTGCCTCAGTGTCTCCATCTATCAAAAGAACTCATAATACTTTCGTCCCGCTGAAGTGGCCATGAGAAATAAGTGAATTACTATCAGCTAAGCATCCACACAATGCCTGACACAGTATGAAATTCAAAAGCACTTGCTATTATTTGTGACGTTCTGAAGCCTGTTTGAGGCCAGCATGAGGTGATGGGGGTCCCCAGCCCCCCATCAGCTATAGCTCCAGGCGCTGCCGCTGCTTTCATTTGGCTATTATTAGACCCAGTGTCCTCATCTCAAATCCAGATGGGGAGTGAGAAGGGCAGGCAGGGCTGGGCCTGGCTGGCGGATGGCTGGGAACACAGCTGGGAGGCTGGGTTTGGGTTTGTGCCCCACCCTGCCTCCCCACCCTCCCTCGCCTGCAGCTGGTCCGGCAGCCACGTCTACACTTGGCTCTGAAGTTGGTGCTGAGTGCTCCCTCCCACTGTGGCCGCCTCCTCTGGGAAGGTTCGGAGACCTGCAGTTGCAGCACTTTCTGCCTGCCCTAGAGAGGCCAGGCATTTGTGGAAGTTCTGCATCTGGAGCCTGATGCAGAAACAGCCGTGCACCTCCTGTTTACAGGTCTTGCTGCCTCCACTGAGGCCTACTGGGTCTGCTAAGGGGGAAAGGTCCACACACCTGGTTCAAATCCCAGCCCCACCACCAATATGCTGCTACTTAGACAGGTGACTTCCCCTCTCTGAATCTCAGTTTCTTGGTTTTGGGGGTTTTGTTTGTTTTTGATAATAAAGATTGAGCCCTTTGCAGGCCTTTTCCACTGAGCTACATTCCTAGATTGACCTTCTTCTCCCTCTGTCTCTCTCTCTCTCTCTCTCTGCCTCTCTCTGTTTCTGTCTCTGCCTTTGTCTCTGTCTGTCTGTCTCTCTCTTTCTCTCCTTTCTGCCTTTTTCTCTTTGTCTTTCCCTTTCTTCCTTTGAAACAAAGTCTCCTTAAATTAAGTTGCCTAGGCTACATTCAAACTTGCAATCTTCCTGCCTCAATCTCCCCAAGTACTTGTATACAGGCTTGTGCCACCACCCCCAGCTGTCAGATCTCAGCACCTACTTCCCGGGGTTGTGATGATGCTTACATGAATGAATGATACATAGTAGGGACTCAACATATGCCAGTGATGATTGGTATTTCATGCTTAGGTATGCCAGTCTCCAAAGGAAAGAAAATGGAGATTTGGAGGGCTGGGAAAGATAGCTCAGTGGCATAAGTGCCTGCCTGGCAAGCACAAGGTCCCACATTTGATCCCTGGTACTGCATGCCATGCCAACGCTGGAACCAGGCATAGTGGCACACACCTGTAATCCCAGCACTAGTAGGCTGAGACAAGAGAATCACTATGAGTCTGAACTGCATAACAAGACCCTGTATCGAAAACAAAAAAAGACAGAGAGATTTGGGAAACCAGGCAGCTGGAATGCACAGCAGTTCTATCCTCAGCTAGCTATATACCCTAGCAGATTATCTGTTGTGATGTGGGCATGAAGTGGTACTCTTTATGATTCAGCAGCTACATTCACAAGTAGACAAGTAAGTTTAAAAGTCTGACTAGTCACCCTACATGCAGAGCTCCCCAATTAAACTCAGTGATTAAGAACAGGGATCTAAATTCCGATTATGTATAAAATTCCAGTGTGGACTGGCCTGGCTAATCCTGACCCCGCTGTATAAGGTGAAATCTCACAGGACTCAAGCCATGAGGGTCATAGTGACTACACTATCACACATGTATTATAAAAGGTCATTGAAGGGCCAGCCAGATAGCTCAGCAGACCGAAATGCCTGTTTAGGCAGAGTGCAGCCCCCAGGGCACGCTGAGATGGCGATTAAGACTGGGCATGGTGGCACATGACTGTAATCCCAGCACTTGGGAGGCTGAAAACAGGAGGGTCACTACAAGTCTGATCTATATAGTGAGACCCTGCACACCCTGTAGACTCTGTACCAAATACATCACAAAAAAAGGTCATTGAGAGCCAGGATCCAACTCACAAGATGATCACACAGTGCCCTCACCATGAGCCTACACCTGCCAATGAGGTACCAGAGACCTCCTGGAAGTCATAAAAGACCCAGGTTGGCCCACCAAGAACCTTCCCTTTATGTACAAGACTGTTCTCCTGGAATTCATTGCTGTACAGTGGCCATTTCAGGTCCCTTCACCTCCTTCAAGGCTGGAAATTTCTCCAGCACTTTTACTTAAGGAACCCCAAGCTGGATGACATCAGAGAGGTGATGGTCTTGCCAAACTGGTTTTAGAAACAGGTCCTCAATCCTACTTCCAGGGCTGCTGGCTATGGCCTTGGGGGGCCTCCAGTTTCACCTACAAGGGAGAAGTCATGGCCCTTGGACCCAGCCAACCCCAGGAAGGACCAGTTCCTCTCTGAGACCCCCATAATCTAGCCTCAATTACATGGGAAGGCCCACCCTGGGTGTGAGTTCTACCCACTCTAAAGGTATATAACCTGAATAGACTGTAAGGGATAGAAAGGAGGCTTCTGTTTCTGCTTGTCACTGACTGCTTGCTGGTTGTTACTTTGCTGCCTTCCTGTCTTCTGTCCACCATGAACTATTTCTCCTCTCTGCTGTGCCACCCTGGTTTGGAACCAGCCAACTATGAATTGAAACCTCCAAAAACTGTGATGTACAATAAACCTTTCCTCTGTGTCAGGTATTTTGTCTCAGCCATTAGAAAATTAACTATGGGCCGGGGAGATGGCTCAGTAAGAATAAGTGCTTCCCTGACAAGCACAAGGGCCTGAGTTCAATCCCTAGTTCCACAAAGAAAGAAAAAAGAATATTAACTAAGACATAGGCTTGCAGACTCATGGTACACACAGTACCTCCTTTGTGTAGATAAGGAAAGTGAGGCTCTTAGAGGACCAAGGCCTTGTTTAGGGTGGAGCCAGTGCTAAGAATATCATCCTGCTTGCCTTTTGTCCCTAACCCTAGGCTTTCTCTATGGGACCCTAACTAAGAAATGGGAAAGTGTGGATGACTCAGGGATTTGCTTATAAACTTAGACTGTGGAGCAAAATGTTACCTCTGGCCCCTGAGCTGCTCCAGCCACTCCTCACTCTACCACTCCAGAGTTGGACCTGGAAGAATATGGATCCTTCCTCCTATATCCCTTTGCTCTAGGAGAGCCTGAAGTGGTCCAGTCCAACTCATTCTTATGAGAAGATGGAGGCTAGGCTGCTACTTTCAACATAACTTCACCCTGTCCACCTGTCATTCAGATGGAACTAGATGGAACTACCCCCATTTCCTATTTCACCCACAGCCCACTCTCCTCCTTGCCCCACTCATAAGCTTATCAGACCTTGTTCTCACTGTTTTTCTACCACAGGTATCTTTCTATACCATTCCCTCTCTTCTCTGTCAGCAAATTTCTTTGTACTCGTCAAAAAGGATCAGTTTATACACCAATTCCTCTGAGAATACACACACACACACACACACACACACACACACACACACACACACACACCACCCAACTGGGGATTGTGCTCAAATTTGAGAGGAAGAGCTTTGACATTGGACTGAATTCCACTGTTTTGTTGCTATTACAGCCCAGAGGGCCTTTACTTCAGTGAGCTTCAATTTCCTCCTCTGTGGAATAAGGCACTTTGTAGCTTGCACAGTGGTCAACTTAAAATAGTTGTGTGATATGCAACAGGTGCTCAGCAAACAGCAGGACCTTCTCTGCAGATGTTTACTTTTTCCTGGGCTTCAGTTGTAAACTTCCTCAGTACCAGCACTGGACTGCCCTTTGATATCTAGACCTCACAACACCACTACTAATCACATCCCTCCCCTGCCTTTGAAAGGGGGAAGAGAAAAAGGTAAACAAGTAAATTTGGAGTTGAGCCATAAGTGCTTGATGGCAGGACAGGGCAGGACTTACACATCCCTATCATACCACTGGGAGTGAATGCACACTTGAGCAAGACATTACATCCAGATACATAGACACTCACCCCTATGTCTTCTCTCAGCCAGCAAAGGCTCAGAGCTACTGTCAGGAGCCCATTTGTTGGAGCCAACAGCTGCCACTTAAGCAAGACCTGAGAATCTGAAATGGGTGGTCTAAGGGAAGTAGGAGTGTGACAAAGTTGGCTTGGAGAGCGCTCACCCTAGTTATGGACAGGAAGAGGTGGCCTAAGACCTCCAACTATAGTCTCCAAACTGGACTCTGTGTCCCTCTCCTCCCATGTGTCCTACAGATTGATTCCTTCCCTCTGCTTCTATTGTTCACTGTGTAAAATGGGGATCACCTTTAGGGATGGTGGGTTGAAATGAGAGGACTCATGGAACTGAGCTTCAAAGTAGATACTGGGCCTCTCTTTAAATGAATGTGTAGAGGGGATGGGTCACAGAGGATCTGAACCCCGGCTTTTCCACATCCTTAGTATTCCATACTAATACAGTGGTTAGTAACAGAAGATGTTAAATATGAAACACAGCTCCACTAACTTTGGGCTTTCATCCTCATCTGTCTCATGGAGCAGTAATCTTGGAATCATTTCATTATTATAGGGATTTATATGCCTGTTATATGGCAAGGACAAAATACATATTTTGAAAAGTTTTTATTTATTTTTTTATTTGACAGGAAAGACTCAGAACCCCCTGTTCCCAGATTCTACCCCCTTGGTTTCCATGGAGACTTGTGAGAAGTTCCAAGACCTTCCAGCGCACAAAAGGGAGTAGTTTTCCCCTGTGGGTCTTACTCTTGGGTCCCCTGGCTGACTCTTTGTTTGCAAATGCTGGCTGTTTCTGGGCCTCAATTTCTTCCATTCATTGAATAACAGACTGGAGTCCATATTCCCTCATAGGCTTCCAGCACTCCAACAGAGTCTGGAGAGAAAAAACAAACCAAACAAACAAACAAAAAGAAAAAAACATGCTAGGTGAGGGTGCGTGGCTGAAGAAGACAAGCTGTGTGATAAATCCAGTTCCACCTCAGACAATACTGGGAAGTTTAACACAGGGTCAAGGTGCTGCTGGCCCCTCAGTTCCTGCTCTGAGATGCCCCAGACCAGATATCCCCAACGCATCCTGGGGGGTAGCATCCGAGTTTCAGCACTGACGCAAGTGGGTGGAATCCAGGGAAGAGATACGGTTTCACGAACAAAGAGGAAGGCGGGGAGGCTGTCTTGACTGCTCTGGACTCGTGGGATCCTAGACCACTTAGCCCGGGCTCTGGAAGCCCACTTATCTATGGCATAGAATCTACAACCAACCAGCGAACGCTTACTTGGATCCACTAAAGACAGCACAGCCGCAGCCCCAAGACTACAATACCCAATATCCCTGGCCAGAAAAGGGCAGGGTCTTTAGGGGGCGTGGCCTTCAAATTGAATTTACCCAATGGAGAACGGGGGTGGGTGTAACCCAACTGAGGATTGGGATGTGCGGCGGGTGGGGCGGGGCCAGCGAGGTGCCTGGAGCTGCTGGACTCGAGGCACTAGCAGAGTGCTGGGGACGGTTGCTGAAGGGCCGTGGAAGCCCAGGGCTCTGCTCCTCCGGCCAGACTTTCTGTCGGATCCGGAGTGAGCTAACCCGAGCCCGCGCCGGACAGACGCACTGGACTAAGAGGTGGGTGTGCGGATCTCCAGGCGGCGCCAGAACCACCGAGGATTCCCAGGGGTGGAACCCGGATATCTATCTGGGTAGGGGCTTTGATAGTCCCAGACCTTGGGAGCCTACACCCAGTCACGGGAGCTCCAAGCCACAGGTTAACGTTCTGAGGCCATGGGGGAAGGACGCCTATGGACCTCCGGGAGGCTCCACGACCCCTAGACGACCCCCAGGGGCTCTAGTCTGTGAGGGAAGATACCTTCAGGAAGTTCCCACAGATTTTCGAGGGCGCTCATGATAGCTAGGGACCCCAGTTGTATGACAGAGAGCCACGGGACTGGACAGGGAGCACCCTGAATCTCTGCAGATGAGATCGGGTGCATTCCGGGTGGTATCTCGATAAACAAGAATCTGAGTGGAGAGACTTCTCACATTCTCCTTGCCCCAAGATTAGGCATTAAGGACCCCTACCCTCAGAGTTAAAAACAGGAGGAGCACAGAATGCCCTTACTACCTAAGGCTAGAGACCCTCTAAGTGATCCTCTTGAGTGGTGGTGAAAGGATTCCCCAAGCAAAATAGCTAGATAAGGAGCATGGACCCTAACAGAAAGGAATTGCAAAACTGACACCCACCTGAGCCTACCAGGGTGGAAGGATCAAGTAGTGACTTGAACATCCAAGATCCAATAAATTCCAACTGTATGATTAGGACTCCCCCAGACCCACTCACTGGATAGGTGACTAGACAAGTGACTGTTTTGGAGAGAAGGGATGATTGGGAGATGAATCAACTGGGAGGAAGTGGGGGTAACCTGGGCACCTAGGTGTGTTAGGCTGTGGACTCTCGAATCCCAGAAAGCCATCTGGGCAACAGAAGGAAGCTGGGCCAGGTGTCTGGGCCAGGAATTAAGGATCTGTTCAATGGGCAGTGATGGGTAAAAGCAAATGCCCTGGGCTTCTGGGGGTGCTTGGAAGGAGCCTTCAAGGCCAGAAACAACCAAGATATTTGTTAGATCTCTTCCTGCACTCTTGAGTCTTTGGATTCCTCCACCACCACCACCCAACAAATCCCACCGAGTTTAGCTTCTGGAGGTCCTTCCAGATAGGAAGTGAATTGTGTGTGAACTGGCAGGAGGAGCTAGGTGCCAGGACACCTATCTTCATGAACTTAGGACAGGTGACATCATGGGGAGAAGCGAAGAGGGACGTGCAGAGAGGGCTAACTCCAAAAACTGGAAGACAGTATATCCCCATGCTTGGAGGAAAGAGTGGCTGTGGCAGCAAGGACGTGAACATGGCCTCAGCCACAGCTAGAGGCAGAGCTTGCGCAGTGGTTGGGTGTTGGGCAGTCCCTGGGGATAGGCAGGTGACGCAGGAAAGTGGAGACTGGTGTGAACCCCCTGGAGATATGTACAGCTCAGGTGGGCCTCCCTTTACCCTAACCCCAACCCCAGCTTCTCAATCCAACTCCCTGCCCTTCTTGTTTGAGACATAGACAGTATGAGAGAGAGCCCAGCCCAGGCCACACAACAGACTGGCAGTCCAGCTGGCAAAGTTGGAACAGGGATACCAACTCTTGATTTGATGAGTTTTCCAACACACCAACTTCTGATAAAGTGGAATTCCCAGGCAGAAACGATATAACAGGATCAGTAAGCAAGGATAGGACAGCAGTGGATGCTCATGGGTTAGAGAGGTAAACTGAGGCACAAAGCCCAAGTGCCTGTGGTTTCCAGAAGTTCCAGCAGGCCTAACAGCTCTTGTCTATCCCATGCAGAATTCCCTGAGCTAATTTCAGGTGCCATAGGCACTGGGGATATCACCAGGAAGGTCACGACGGAGATAGAGGCCAGCAAGATGGCAGACGAGGCCTTAGCTGGGCTGGATGAGGGAGCCCTCCGGAAACTGGTAAGTTGCCCCATTATCTCACTGTGGAGTGGGCCAGCCAGGTCATAGAGGCAAGGCCAGTCCAGGCAACTTCTCAGCTGAGAGAAAAAGGTAATGGAAGATGGGTCAGAAGAAGGAGGTCAAGAGCACAAAGCCAGGCTGGTTCCATGTGGCTGATGCACAGAACCCTTTGGCATGTGGCTGTCCGTGCCAGGTGCTGAGCCTTGGTTCTTCCCAGCCCCCTGCTGCCACCACCTGTTTAAACAGTAACTGCTAGGGACTCGCCCATGTGCAGCCACAGGTGTGGGGAGGTAGATCCGCCTCTTCTGAGCAACAGCCTTAGCCATGCCCAACCCTGGAAGGCTGGCCCAGGGATAATGATAGCAACAATGATTAACAATGGTAGGGCATAACAGGGCAGACTGGATGCATTTTCTCACAGCAACTTCGAGAGTCAGGATGCTGCCCTCACAGACATGAAATCCCCTCCTCAAAGGAGCTATGACAGGATACAAATTCCACAAGGGACCACGACCCTGGGAAAGATAGTCTGAAATAACCCATGGGAGAGACAGGGTTTGTGGGCTGTATCACCTCTGGGTCTTGCCATTTGTCAGTTTTGATCGTGAGTCTCAGTTTCTTTACCTGTAGAGTGAGAGGAAGAGGTGTGTGTGCGAATACAAAATCCAGGTTCTAGGGCTGGAATGGAGCAAAGGAATGGGCCCAGATCTCAGGGCAGAGACAGGATGGGTCCATTCAAACTCCTTTCCCCAGGGTCTTCCCACCTCTTTGCACAGACAGGCTGTGGAGCAACACAGCAGGACAAGGATGTTAGCACCAGCAAAGCCAGGCAGCAGCTGATCTGTCAGAGAAATCAAAGTCCCATCTCCCAGACCCTGACCCTTGTCCAGGAGAGAAAATTAAAGATTTACTTTCCCTAGGGGAAGACAAACGACCCATTCCACCCCATATCACTCCCCAGGAGGCACAGGCTGGAGCCACTCATCCTCAGCTAGCCACTGGGTGGTGCCAGCTGCTGTCATGTCCTCCGCAAAGCACCTGGCCTGAGAGACTTCTGGCCAGCGCCTTAGACAGACTCGCGGGTGTGCCCCCACCAGCTGCCTCTGCCGACTGTGTGCAACCTAGAGGGGATGAGGTTGGGTTTCCAAAGGTGCCCACCTTCAGCTCAACTTCCTTTCAAGAAGTCAAGAGGCCTAATGGGGGTTGCAGAGTCAGAGGGTCCCAAACAAAGTCAGGCCAGGTGCCCAGGTATCTTCATCTCTAGGGGGTCCATACTGAAGGAAGCTCAGCCACCTTCAGTCATTAGCACCTACTGGGCGAAGGAAAAGGATTTCTAAGAAGTTAAGAGAATTTCAGCTGTGGTTAAAGTCAGCCCAACCGGTCTCAAACCTCTTTCCCTACGAAAAAACTACCAAAGTGCCGCTCCCCCCAACTCTGACCGTGTTGACCCTCAGAGGCTTTCCCACCGCAACCCCCAGATCATCGCCTCCACTGCCCCACGCCGGCCATCCAGCGCCCCGCGCGCCGGCCTGGTCCCCACCGGCCTCGTGGCAAGAACTGGGGGCATCCGGAGCCGGGCCCCTCCCCATGGGGGCCGGTCCTTATAAGGGAAAGCTGAGCCCGCTCCGCCCGTTCAGCACCCTAGCCGACTAGGGGACCGGGCAGCTGCTTCCGGCCTTGGCTCCCGCACATTCCTGAGGACTGAGCGGTGGGCTGCGCGAAATGGGGGCGCCTGGGGACACGCACGCAGCGTGTCCCTCTGCCACAAGGAGGCGCGCCCTCTGCCTGCGTCCTGGGTTCGAGTTCCAACTCCTACACTCTAGCAAGATGACCTGGGAAGCAGTTTAGGTTCTGTGAACTCCGGTTTCCTCTCTGTAGACTGGGACATTAAAGCAGGCAGTGGCGGGGGGCTTCCTGTTTAGCTCCCTCTTCGGGACCTAGCCCTTTGCTGGGTGGGAGAGGTTTTGGGCGGACCCTGCGAGCGCGGGCTGTTCCGGAGCCTGCGAGCCTTCGGCGCCCCCTAGCGAGGCGTCGCTCCACTGCCGGCTGGTTGCCCAGGAGTAACTGGGATCCTGGGATTAAGCAAAGAAAGGCCAGGAGAATACCTGACCTAAACTGTGCAGATGGGGAGACTGACCCCAGAGAGAGTTACCAGATAACCCCAGCAGGGGAAGCGGAAAGGAACTGGAGGCCCAGACTCCGGGGAGGAGGAAGCACCCTCTTTCCTCCCAGGAGAATTTCACTGGGCAGTTTCCGAAACCGCCCTATCCCTTTCCCCTTCCCCCAGTGGACAATGGCTCTTTGTACTTCCTTCCCTCCCTCCACACATAGCGGTGGTGCCTGAAAGGGTGGGGAACAGAGGACACAGCAACGACACTGTGGGTTGACCTTTGTCTCCAAGCCTAAAACGAAGGCTCATACCAAGGGGTGACCAGTGGAATGAAATCCATCCCTCAGCCCTGCCCCACCCACTTAGGGGGACCAGAGGGAGGTTCCTGGGTTCCAGATAGGAGAGCTCAACTTTCCCTCAAGAAGTCACAGTCCTGTGGGGGATAACAGAACTAGAGTGCCCCAAACAGAGAGAAAGCCAAGCCAGATACCCCTGAACCCTTTAGCTACTTCTACATCCTTGGACCCCTTAGGGTGTGTCTAGGGAGTCCACACCCTAAGGGGTCCAAGGATGTAGAAGTAGCTAAATTGCCACATCAGGCTTTTTTAAGGGACAAGGACTGCATCTTTTGACCCTTGGGAATTGGGAATGGAGACCCAGAAAACAGAAGGCTAGTTATTGCACTTCTGGGCTTCTTTATCCTCTGCACAGGTGGGCTGGCCAGCTGGCATCTACAGCTGCCAATCTCTAAGGGTTCTGGGAAAGTGAGGCTCCTTCTTCCTCACTCTGCTGTAACAGGCCCCCTTGGGCTTTGGCATTTCTACACCAAGCCAGAAGGGTCCCCACTACATTTCCAGGGTCTTTGAGATTCCCTGTCATAACAATCAGGCCCCAGCACCACAGCTTTCTTCAACCTAGGGCAGGCCATGGAGACAGAATCTTGGATTCAAATACTAACTCAGGTCAGTCACTCCCTACTGAGCCTCAGTTTCCTCTTCTGTCAGAAATAAGATTGTATCTTGGGTTTTTGTGAGGTGATGGCTTTGTACAAGGTCTGACACAGTTGGATTCTCGGTGTGTCCTGTCTCTCCCATTTTCACTCTCTTCTCCTTCCTGATAATTAGTCCGGAAGTCACTGTTCCATCCCCACCCCTTTCCTGCAGGTGGGGGCTTTATCCCATCTGGGAAACAAAGACACAAGAAAACAGAGAGCTAAAGAATATGTCCCTGACCACCCAGACAGAACCAACAGTAACTCTGCCTGAGTTTTGGGAGTGCTCTCTTAGCTCTTCAGGAATGTGGAGCTCCAGGGCTCTGTCCTCTAAGGCTTCCGCCATTCCTCAGTCTGGGGCAAGTAGGCTAAAGGCTAAATTGGGCTGGCCCACACCCCCTGCTGAAACTCATCTCTGCACCCACTGCAGCTCCCCAGCTCCCCTACCAAGCAGGAAGGAATGATGGAGGGGAAGGCTGAAAAGGAAGAGAACAGAGGATACTTGGGGATCAGGAAGTCACCCCGCCTTTACTTGTTCCCATTATCTGGCTATCAGACCACTGAAGGCTTATCTCAGCCACATGTTCTGCTGAAGGATCCTGGGCCAGTCCTCTCCCTTGAGCTATACAGGATCCCTGGGAGGTGGCTTTTCCAGGTGGTGTAAAGGAGGCATTAGGATTGGCTGAATTGAACCAGAGAAAGTGCCCTTTTCTGAACTTCACTGGACTAGCCACACCAAATTTCCTGCAGAGCTGAAAGCTGGTAGAAGTACCTGTTTGCTACCCCCATATATACCCTCTTTAAGGATCTGCGTATCCCCTAAGGCCAGCTGCCTTATCTTTCCGAGGGACTGACCCTCTCATGCTGGTCCTGGCTCCTCCTGGCTAGGGTTATGGTTCAAAGCCAATCTGGGAGGTAGTGGTGGAGATGCTGCACAGCCAGGCAGGAAGCTAGGAGACTTCTAAGAAACAGTCATGGCCTCAGTTTCCCAGTCTGTCATCCACAGAGCTATGGTGTTCTGGGACTCCATCATAAAAGTCTTCCTTGCTCCAGGGGTACTCCAGCTAACCAAATCACCTTCACTTCTCCAGGGCTTCTTAGTAGCTCTCAGGGTTGATTGCCTCACAGTGGCTCTGTGGCTCTTATGGACCTGACAAGGGGCTCTGAAGGGCAGGAGTCAAATTGTAGGTGCTCCATTAACCACAGTAGGCTTCCCTGATCCCTGAGTTGGGTCTCCCCCTAACAAGCTCAGTGGGTGGCCAGGCATGTGAAGGGCTTGGGACAGACTGACTATAGACAGGCTACTCATTGTGCCCCAAGCAAAACCGTGGGTAGCTGGTACCAGCCCTCCGCCCCTATCTGCCCCTCTCCCCACCTGCCATATAGCTAGAGGTCACAGCAGATCTGGCAGAGCGGCGTCGCATCCGTTCAGCCATCCGGGAGCTACAGCGGCAGGAGCTGGAGCGTGAGGAGGAAGCCCTGGCATCAAAGCGCTTCCGTGTTGAGCGACAGGACAACAAAGAAAACTGGCTGCAGTGAGTGGCGGGGGCTCAGCATGCATGTAGGAGGGTAGAGTGTCCCAAGGTTCAGCTCCTGTATGTAGGCAGCTGTAAGCACAGGTACATCTGCTGTGTGTACAGTTGGGAATGTG
>PVKA01020343.1:23519-40598 GCA_004027165.1 Ctenomys sociabilis | reverse complement strand
AAAGATTTCTGACATAGGTAATATTCACTACCTTGGCCACTTTGGTTACTGTACAAAATATTCATGCATTGACTCCTTTGGGAGTAGTTTATATATAAGAAATTTATGGCTGTCTTATATAAGAAATTTAATGCCCACCAATCTGGAGCTTGGAGATCTAAGATGAAGACCCACTGCGGTTTGCCATCTGATAAAGGCCCACTTCCTCATAGACAGCCAACTTCTCACTCTAATGTTACATGGCAGAAAGATAAAGATCCTTCTGGGGTCTGTCTCACAAAGGCACTAATCCCATTTCCGGGCACCTTTGCCCCCTAATTAGTTCCTGAAGGACCTATGTCCTAACACCATCACTGTAGAGCTGGGGATTTCACCAGCTGGGCTTCAGTGGGGCATGAACATTCAGACTGGCTGTAGTGTGACAGCATGTGCTGAGCTGATGCTAGGCTTGATGAATCTCTACTATGAGTGAAGAGCAGAACAGGGTGAGAGATCACGGGATAATCTCTCCTCTACACACACACACTGACGTATACAGGACGTACAAACGCATGCTCCTAGAGGCACAGTCACACTTTGGCCAGCCCCCAGAGGCACTGTCAAAAACAGCCCAGGGTCCTCTGAGGAGTTAGTTTCTCATGTAGAACTCGTACTAAAGCGGATCTCTGGGACAAAGACGAAGTCAAAGGGGTAACACTTTCCCATGTACAAACATATGTCTTTCTCACAATGTGGTTATCGCAGCTCTGAAATTCATTTTAAATGCTACCATTGCAGACATTTTAATAATTTTTAAAAGCTGTTCTGTTTGGCAGCAGTAACCATACCATGTTGACAAAGGAAGGACTGCATGGTCTCTAATCAACCATTTGGATCACAAAGTAATTATGCAGAGATAATCCCCAGGAAACTGGAGAAGAGCCTGCAGGGCAAATCCAGTACTGAAGGGTGGAGGGGTTGCCTAAGGCAGTCCTGAAAGCTCTGGATAGTTGCCTGGGGTGAGGAGAAACTGCAGATTCCCCTGGGAAATTCAAGATTACCTTTTCATGAAAAAGAACCTGGGGGTTCCCAGCATTATCTTCCAGCCAACGGGACACAGGGCCCAAGGCTTTCTAGGTTTATAGACCGTTCAAAAGTCAGTACAGTGAATGGAAAATGTGCCTAGCATGGTGTGTTATTGGGAGCTCAAGACTGGTTCTTGTCAGGATACTGACAGAAAGATTGGGCTTAATTTGAAATGTGTGGGGAGGGGAAGCACTGCTCACTGCTATGGGAACACCTGAAAATATGGGATGAGGGGTTATGGCATAATCCTTGATGCATTCTGTATCACAGAATTTGCAGCCAGAAAGACTCAGGTTGGGAATCTTTGTTCTTTGCTAGCTGCATGGATAAGGCCAATTATTCAGTTGTCCTAAGCTTTGATTTTGTTATTTCACAAATTGAGAATTCTAGTGATCCTGCTCTTCTAGAGAAACACTGATTGATACAGTTCCTCATTGGAAGTTGGCCTCCTTCTCTGTGGTGTACGGACTGGAACCCCTGTCTCCTCATCCTTTTTTTTTTTTTTTTTTGGCAGAATTTGGGATTGAAGTCAGGCCCTGTGCTTGCTAGGCAAGCACCTATTCTACTGAGCTGTCTCCCTGGCCCCTCCTCATCCTTTTTACTCTTTGCTTCCCAAAACCTAGCTGCCCCTTTCACTAAGTCACCAGATACATGGTGATCCTTAACTGACCAAGTCAGCTGGTGACTTCTCTGGGCTTGCAGCAGCGATTGACACCAAGCCATGCACATGTACTGAGTTGTTTTAGTAGAGAGAAGTCCAGGTCCCTTCCTGGAAAATTAAAGTGGAAAGCACACAGCTCTGGAGTTCTCTGCGGCCATCCTAGTATCACATGTGATGGCAATCTGGGGACAAAGCGGACAGGAGGAGCAAAGTGGAACCCAGGGCACAGACATGGAGCACTGTAGCTGGATGGTGTCTTGGGCCTCTGCATCCTGAGTCTCTTCTTGATATTCTGCATTAGATATTCTGCTCCTTTCATTAAGAAAGAAGAGTTGACTTCTCTGCCAGCACACACAGTGGGTGAGGGACTCAGAGAATGAAAATGCAACCTCAGTGCCAGAGGCAGCAATAGACCTACGTCTTCACCAAAGTCACTGTGGGTAGGGAAGGCCATGGGATGGTGATAGCCATCTGTCCAAAGGCAACACTAGGGTTCTCGCTTCTTAGGAGAATCTATCTCTTTATACAGTAGACTGGGATCTCATTTTTCTCAGTTCTTGGGAAGTCTGTATGAAAAATAAGGTCTTCAAACTTTAGCAAAGACCCAAGAGATGGTAGAAGGGACAATTGCTGCTTATGTCCTCCGAGTCATCTGTCAGGTCACACTTAAATCTTCAAGGTTATCAGCAAAAGATTTTCGTGTTTGCTATAAGTGCTTGCATCTGGTTCATGTTCGCCTATCCTAAAGTGTGGTGGTGAATGAACGTAGTTTCCAAGATTCTGTTTAAACACAAATGTGTCCCATCAGGTGACCAACATGAGTTTATTGGCTGAGTGGGCCTAGCCTTGCAAAGGCTGCCTGCAGAAAGAGGCCAAATGGACAGACACAGCTGCAGGTCCCGCCCTTCCAAGATAAGCAGCTCTTCTTCTCCCTCCTGTCTTGTGTTCTGGGCTTCTGTATGAAATGCTATTTGAGGAAGGGAGTCCTTTGCTAGAAGTATTTGAAAAAGAAGAGCCTAGAGCAGGGAGGAAAGAAATGGGATGCAAAGCACAAGTGACCACCAGAGGGCAGCATAGGGACACTGAAAGCCAACGTGCCCTCCTGTGATAAAGAATATTCCTCTTTTTAGACATGTATTACAAAGTGACAACTCAAACTGCCTGCCTCTGTCATTTTTATTATGCTTTATTATTAAGTATTGATCCTCCTAGCCTATTGCAACTATTTGAATTCGATGGCGGTGTGAAAAGACAGCAGAGCATTTTTCCATTGGCATTACTGCAAATCAAAGTAGGAACTGATGTATTGGTGTACATTGGTCAACTGTCAATTTAGTTGCATTTATTTGTCTGTTCTCTTTGTTGTTTTCACTACTGTCATGGAGAAAGATGGGTAAACACCTCTGCAGCTGTATGCTGCTCTCTCCAAATTATTCACCAGATCCCACATACATACCAAACCCATTCCTTCTGCAGCCCATAGTAGATAATTAATCTCTGAGTTCTCTTAATAATGGGCAACAAAGATGGATCTTTCAGCTGGTCTAACATGAGTTCCAAATACCCGCACAAAAGCCAAGGTTTTTAGACTTCCTATAAATCCAGGCAACTTTTTTCCTGGATGGTCTTCACAGCCTTGGACACTACAACTCAGCTGCTGGAAGGATTTCTGCGTAAGTGAATAAAGTTCTGTGATGAGAACACTAAACTCTGAGTTCCTGACCCTCCCAGTGTCACAAGGCTTTGAGTGGAACAAATATTCCCGAGCTAACTGCTGACAGGAGCACCAGTCTTTCACCTAGCCTTGGCTCTCGAAATCTCCATTAGTCACTTCCTCGAGGAGAACATTTGCTGGAATTCTCCACAGTCTCAATGTTGTGCCTATTCTTGCTGCTTAATAGGCTATTTTATGATCTGGTTTTCTTTTCAAAAGCTTTTTATGTTCTCTCTTCTCAAACCATTTTCACTTTGCCAAACAATACTATTTTGAATAAAAGTAAGTGCACGTTAAAAGTAAATTAGTATTCTAAAACTGCCTTCATCAAAGTAGGAACTGATAAAAAATGTAAAAGGGCCTCATTGGAAGGATCTGAGCTGAGGAAGAGAGGCAAAGAGCAACTGAACTTCTAGACTGTTATTCTCGAAGAGGACCACCTGCTTTGGCATTGGTTGGATGGTTGGTCAGAAATGCAAAGTTCTTGGCTGAATATTGAACTTTCTCAATGGGAATTTCTGAGAGTAGGGACTAGACTTCTGAATTAATCACCTTCCCGAGGCTTCTGCCCCAATGGTTGGGGCATAACCTGCTGAATGTACTTATATACCCACTCACACAGCTGGAAACTTCTCACAGTGGAGGGCAAAGATAAGATGTGGAGCTCTCCTCAGCCCAGTAGTGTCCCATAATCATAGATTACAGCCTAGCTGCTCAGAAATATTACCCAGAGACCAAAGGGGGACTAAGCAAGGGGATATGGGTGACACATTAGCTCAAATCTACTGCTGGAAAGATCTTGCCAGGAATGTTCCTTCCTCATCTTAGGGCAGTGCCATCATGAGAGAACACCATGTAAATGGATATGCAAACCAACACGGCATATGAGTGCAGCATGCGGAGCCATTCCCTGCCTTCTATCACATGATTATCACTGAGATACACCGGGGTTACCCACCATCCCTCTCAATCTTTTCTAAAGTCACTACCATAGCCATAGACACTTCATTTAAATTTACACAACTATCTATGCATATAGTAGATGGATCCCTATAAGATGTTAAGAAAAGGTACTTTGGATTTTTATTTTTATTTCTTTTAGATTTTAGACTATTGCTTGGCTTGAATTTCTTATCTTTTCTCTCTTTTTTATTTATTTATTTTTTATGTATTTGGTACATGGTCTCACTGTACAGCTCAGACCTGTAGTGATCATCCTGTTTTCAGCCTCCCCAGTGCTGGGATTGTAGGTGTGTGTCACCACACGCCCTGGGCAGGAGTGAGGCCAGCACAGCATGTGGAACTGGGATCAAACTCAGTCCCTGTGCTTGCCTAGGCGGGCGCTTAACCCACTGAGCTATCTCACTGGCCCTTTTCTTTCTTTTTTTTTTTTTTTTTAATAAACCATAATATTTTCCATTGGTTCAAAATGTCGTAGGAACTCGAGCCAAGACATAAATTAACATTTACCTATTCTAACTTTTCTGTCACAGTTGAAGAAACCAAGTTCTTTCCAGCTGTACAATGTATGATTCTAAACATCTTTGAACTTTAGCAAAGTTTACTTTTGGAGTCCAAGTTTCTTTTCAAGAAATGTGGCTCATTTTTAAAACTATCCTTTGGTTTTAAGTTGTTTTATATGATTGTTAGAGGAAACTTCTCACAGTGTTCTGTTCTTTGGTATGGGGAAGCAAACCCAGGACCTTCCGCTTGTCGGGCGGGTGTGTATAATGCTGAGCATCTGAATCCCCAGCCCCCTAGAAGAGGAGGGGATAAAATTATGAATTTGAGACAAAAGTGGAGAAATGCTCAGCATTTGCAGTTTTTCCTCTTTGAGTATTGCAATATTAATTGAAAAGAGTTACAGCTTTAAGAACTTGGTGTTAATGTTCTCCAAAGATAATTTGCCCACAAACAAAATAGCTTCTTTCTTTTTGTAAAGATCATTGGTTTGGGCCAGGGAAATATCTCAGTAGAATAAGTACTTGCCTGGCAAGCACATGGTCCTGAGTTCAATCCCCGGTACCACACACACACACACACACACACACACAAAAGATCATTGACTTGGATGGGGGAGATAGCTCAGCGGTCTAAGTACCTGCTTGGCAAGTGCAAGGACCCAGGTTTGATCCCCGGTGCCACATGCTGTGCTGGCCCCACAAGCCAGTCACCAAAACTATATAGTGGCTCATGCCTGTAATTCTAGCACTGAGGAAACCAGGACAGAAAGGTCACTATAAGTCCAAGCTGCCTAGCAAGATCCTGTATGAAATATATAGATTAGAACAATAAAAAAGATCATTGACCTGGGAGATCCTTTTTGATAGAATTTAGTATCTCAATCAACATCTACTATTATTCTACATGTGACGGTGACTTACTTCTAATTGATCAAGTCTGGCTTCTAAGTTAGCATTCCCCATTCACCTTAGAATTATCTTTTGTAGTACCGACAATGAAAATTCAATAGTTCCAATTCATGAGTAAAAGAGATGAGGTAGAAGAAAGGAAGAAATGTGTGACCAGAAGTTCAATGACGTAAAATGTCCTTCTCTGGTACAGCTCCAACAGAGCCTTCTTGAACTCCTGCACTGCACTGCAGCACTGCGTACTGCAGACAAGTCAGTAAACAACGCTTAAGGATTCAGCTCCACACCTGTGGCCAGCCAAGAGAGCCCTTGATCGGCTCCCTCTCCAGGGAAAAGGACATGTGAGTAGCTCAAACAGAGCTCTGGGTACTCACACAGGATTATGGATAGAGGAGGTAAGGAACACTTTTTTTTTTTTTTCTCAGATAATGTTCAGACCTTTCTTTGAGTAATGATAATAAAGAAGAGTCAGGTAGCTGGCGTTTAGATACTACCGGGCTGAGGGTTGACGGCAGAACTGGTTGGGTAAATCACGATTTGACAAAAGGATGCATGACACAGGGCATTTGAGTATAGTTGGTATCTGGTGAAGGAGAGCTAATGAAGGTTAAAATGCCCGAAAATGTAAGGGAAAATGACTTAAAGCTAATGGAGGGATTTCCAGTATCCATAAGAAAGATCCAGATCTCACAAACAGGTAGCAGGTAGTACATTCTTCCATGTCTCAGGATACTGAATCAAATGGTTTACCACATTGGACTGTGTCACTGAGACTTTAGAATCTTGAAATAATGAGTGCTGATTCATAAAAACTAGATTGAGTCATTTGGGGACTATGATAAATTAATAGAAGTGGTCATCCTAATATATAATCTAATACATTTTAATTAAATGATTAAAGGGTCTTTAACAAAGCAAGGCACTCTAGAGCCTTTGTTGTGTTGGTGCCTGAAGACACTGTTCTTTGCCGAGACTAGGGGGGACAGGAGTGGGGGGTGCTGGCAGGCAGGCGAGGCCTCAGCAGCTGCTACACATCCTGAATGACCACGCCCACAAGGAGCCCTGCAACAGTTCTCCAAACGGCAGTTGGGTACAGCAAGATGACCCCTGAGCCTCCTCAAACTTCTTGGTATTGATGCATCGACAGAATCTTTAAGTTTATAAAGCGAACAAGACTTATTCCCAGCAGGTAATCTGCAGCACATGTAGAAAGACAGGTTGCGCTGGAAGTTTGTCCCCATGTAGCCCTCACAGCTGGGGGAGAGGACTCTTGGCAGGGAGACTGTGGGTGCCTCACCCCAGTAAGAAGACCGTGTGTCTCTCAGCTGAGGGACTGTATATGAGATCATCTGAATTCTTTTTAAATTGAGCTCTGTGTTCTCCAGAGAAACATTCTGATTAAGATCTTGCTTCTTACATAACAGAGCAACTGTGAAATGCTGAGTTTGCCTCCTGCCTTCTGGAGAAATCTTTTGTCTTCATTTCCAGCCAACCACATTGTGGTCTTTCTTTTGGTTGAGAAAAATACTCCAAGCTTTCTTAACAAGCTTACTACTTACCACTAAATAAAACTTCTGGGCTGTCACTTATTTCTCTTTCCTGAGAGTCTGCTTCTGATTCATTGTTGGGTGGGAAGAGGAGCTGTGCAAATGAAAAGATCAGAATCGAGGGCGAAGCATCTCATTTCCATGAAATTCACTGAAGTTGCATAATGAGGTTTCACCTTACAAGTTCTCCGCAAGCATCCAGAAGTTCCAAAGCACAAGGCAGCCCCCAAAGAACTTCCGTCCTCCGACAGGGTGCACATTCTCGGAGCCCAAATAAGCAGCGGGCTTTTGAAACACAACTAAAGCTCCCCGTGTGCATTTTCATTTATCTCGAAGTTAAGGCTCACACTGGGCTTGGGCATCCGTTTCAAGATCAAAACTCATGATTAATATCTAAATTGCTGATGAGGTGCTTTCCTGAGGGCCGATCACTGCTGAGCAGAGACGCGATGTTAAACGGCAGAGGGGCAGATTTGTTTTCCAAAGGACCCTGCTTACCGAAGCAGAGAGGGAGGCGGGAGGGAGGAGGAAGTCCAAATAGCTGAATGATAAGCAAAGAACGCTTTTGTTCTCTTCACACTACGGAATCAAAGGCATTTCAGCTCACTTCCCACACCTGAGATGCTTGTCACTAAGCCACTTCCGTTTCTCTGAAGTGGGTGGAGACAGTCATTTTGCTGCTCTGAAATTCACATCCTATCCTTTCCCAAACCACATCCCTGCTTCTCTCAGCTCGCCCTCCGCAGAAACACCCACTCTCATGGAGACTTTGCACTTTGCATGTGGAGAACCCCACACAGCAGAGAGAGGACAGATTAAACTAGGAGGGAAATCTCTTTCCAAGGCAACTGTAAGAGCTTTGAAATGCAAAGTCTATTTTTGCCATTTTTGCACATTTCAGATTTTCACCAGTCTAAATGCCAATCCAAGCAAAGTGCTCCATGAAAAACGCTGTCCGCCCATTGATCGTCCTTTGAACCAAGTACTGGGATCCACAGCAGCCAGCAATTTGAACTTGTTTTAGGGAAATGCTTACCTGGAATTCACCTGACAACATTTCGGTTACTAAAGCACAAGACAAGTTGAGACCGGTGCACATTTTTTTTCCCCTGGGTTCTAAAAAGTAGAAAGCTGATATTTAACTTTATGGTTTGTTAGGGTTTAAATTTTTGTTGCTATTACAGCTGTTTTAGCAGTGCTAATTCCAAAGTAAAGAATGATGTAAAAAGTTCTTGCTCATTTTGGAAGTGTTAGAGAAAACATTTTCAAAAAATTTTTGTCTCCTTCAGTTCTCCAGGAAATGATGTCATCTGGTTGAAACAGACAGCGCTTTGCACAGAGCTGCTGGGCGGAGGTGCATGCTGTCCTGCATGCCTGCAGCTTAACAGGCAAGTTGGTGACAGCAGAGGGCATAAGTCACACTCCCAACCTCAGCCAGTTAGTTCTGCTGACAAATGAGCTCAAATCAATGCTTTTTTATTGTGTTTTGAAATATTCTCAGAGGAAAAGATCTGTCTTTGGGGGCTGGTCAGATAGCTCAATGGACTAAAGTGCCTGCTTAGGCAGATGCAGAGAGCAGGATTCAATCCCCGGCAAGCTGTGTGAGCTCCACCCCGCAGGGCACTCAGAAACAGCAACTGAGATTGGGCATGGTCGCTCAAGCTTGTAATCCCAGCGCTTGGGAGGCCGAAAACAGGAGGATCACTACGAATCTGATCTGTGTAGTGAGACCTTGTAGACCTTGTACTAAATGCATAAAAAATAAATACAGAAATAAAATAAAATGCAAAAGAGATCTGTCCTCTAGGGTTGATAAAATGAATAAGAGTTAGGCTCTAGTTAGGACTAAAGGTGAGCTGTCTTCATGTACGATTGGGTAGATCTTGTTTAGGTGGATCACCTGCAAGAAGAAGCAAACAGACCAACCTCTGGGAAATGATATTGAATTAAAAGCAAATGGAAACATAATTCCAGAGTGTCAGAGAACAAATCTTTGATGAATGAATTAGTGGTGAAAAAAACTTACTCAAATGAAGACCAAGATAAAAACCTTACAGTGTTAAAAATACAAGAAACCTTTCAAAGCAAGACCAAAATTAATGTATGAACTTAAGGTGCGAATCAATAGAATTGACAATATATAACTGAATTGATCCCATGAAGTACCGAGTTGAATAAGAGTTTCAAATATTGAGAATGAGATAATTGATGATTGATATGAAGGGTCAAACAAGTCATAAAATTATAGCTATTCCAGAATAAGATATGTGACTGACAGGAATAAAACACAAAATAAAGATTTAATAAAATAGGTAAGTGTCAAGAAAGTTCAAAATAGAGAACGGTAAATTAATAGGGTAAAAGAAAAGACAACTAAATTGGTTAAGGTAATAATAAAAGTAGGAGAAAAATTCCTTTCTCAAGGGAAAATAAGGGCTGGGGATATAGCTCAGTGGCAGGGGCAACTGCCTGGCAAGAGCAAGGTCCTGAGTTCAATTCCCAATACCAAAATAAATAAAATAAGATGAAATGAAAATATCCAGGATAAAAATAAAACTACTTAGATACAAGGCTCTTAAATAGAAGTCAAAAGGACAAAGAAATATAAAAATTAATATACATAAATATATAGTAATATCAGACAAATGATAGGCATGAAAGAGATTCTGCTTATGGTATTTCTATCCAGACAAAATAAAATTATAATTACAATGAGAAATGGAATTTCTCATGAGTTGATAAGCTATAATCAATACAGAGTAAAGCAATACGGATAATTATGAGCTTAAAACTATGACATCAAAATACAGAACACAAAAATTATATATCATTAGGGAATTACTACAACATGTAAGTGCACATTTATGGCAATGACATTCTCAGGAAATAATTACCTACTGACTTCTGGACTTTAGAACAGTGTCCCCACCAATGACTCCTCTCAGATCCTGGGATCTCCTGCGCTTGAGTTCTTCCGTAGGCCACGAGGCTGCTGGATGCTCCAGACTGGTAACCGTCAGCCTTGAGCAACTTTTGTGGCAGGTGCAGGAGGCTAACTCAGGGAACAGCCAGGAGAGTGGAACTCAACAGTGTGGCTCAGGGTGGAAGCGGCAGCAGTATTTGCCTTTCTTATCTTCATTCCAGCACATTGGGAATGGTCGAAGAAATACCCTAGCACTTGGGCATCTGATTCAGAAACTTTGTGAGGAGAAGTCCTTTGATGCCCATCACAGACAGAAGTCTATAGAGCTGTCTAGGAGTTCACGTGGGTAGAGGCCAAGGAATAAGTCTACAGCTCAAACTGAGCCTGAAAGTTGGGAAAGAGTCTACCATCTCACACAGCAGCCTACATCTTGGCAATTAACGTTCCTTTCAAGCCAGCAGCATAATGTTCTAACAGTGTCCGTACAGATAACAAAACAGAGCTTCATCATTATTTTCAAATATTGAAACAACAACTAATTTCACTTATCACAATTGATTTCAAGAATGCACTTGTCAGGAATGTAACAGGGAAAGTTGATAGCTTTTATGTGATTTTAACATGTAACATGTTCGCTAGTTTTAAAAATTTCAATTTGTTGCTATTTTTTGTGTAAGCCAAGCTTTATGTCACTTGTAATGTTAAAGTATTGGAAGAAATTGCCCTTGAAAAATATTGCTTAGCTGGTGGTGCAGGCCTGTAATCCCAGCACTGGGGAGGCTGAGACAGGAGGATTGTTTTAAGTTCAAGACCAGCCTGAGCTACAAACTGAGCTTAAGGCCAGCCTGAACTGCACACTGAGACCCTGTCTCAAAAAGACAAAAAAAAAAAAAAAGAAAAGTATTGCTTAGAATTGTACATATATACAAGTAGAAAATGAAAAGTTCAAGCTATGGATTATATTTTGGGTATATTTTAAGTTTTCATGTATTATGTCAAATCACTATTGTATTTTAGAATCTTGGTATTTTATTTTTAGCAACCCTGTCCATGGTGCCAGTTGTTAATGTCTTGAATTGATTCAAACTGTTTACCTTTGATAGTCACTTTAAATTTGTGGAAGATTCAGAAGTCATACAATTCCGGATCTTCTGAATAATATGGATGAGGACACGCAAAATGTTTACAAAAGCCTGCCTTTTCCCTTGTCTGGCCCTTGGCAGCAGCATTCCCTATATTTTTTCATTACAACTTGTAATGACCCTCACCAAAACGTAATTCTAGAATGGCCTTAGAAAGTGACAGGAACAAAGGGACACACGTTCATAGCAAGAGAGCATGTTCTGCGGTGACTAATGACAATAGTTTTTGATCATCCCTTGTATGCTATTAACTTGGTTATTGATAATTATATTTCCACCTCTATGAAAGCAAACAGCTGCCACTAGAACAATCTTTTTTTTTTTTTTAACAGAACCAGGGATTGAACTCAGGCCCTTGTGCTTGCCAGGGATGCACTTATTCCACTGAGCCATCTCCCTGGCCCTTGGAACAATCTTTCCGGTATGATTTACTGGTGTAAGTAAGTAGAGTCCTACAGCAACATCACACATGTATTAGGTGTAAAGCTCTTCTTAATTTGTAGAATAGAATTCTTACATGTAGCAAATTTTCCTCTCATAATTTTCATTATTGTTTCTGTTCTAAACATCTACTTGCTTTCCTTTAAAACAGAAATCCCACTATTCTCCTTCTTCTACAATTATAATCTCACTTTTCTTTTCAGCATAGTTGACTATCTAAAGTCAAACTCACTCTCAGTATTACATCACTAATGCATTTTGTTGCATTCTCAATTTTGAACTGCATTCCTTCAACAACGTACGCCTTAGTTTTGCTGCTGTATTTGGAGTTTCCTTGTGATTCTTGTCTCATCTGAGCCTTCTTGCCCTGAGCTTATCCTCTAACTGAACTCATTTTCTTTTTCCTGTTTTTTCTATCCTAGTAGACAGATACTGTAGCTTCTTTCTGGAGACACAAAGTATGTATCACTTGACACCAGTATTTCTAAGGTGGCAGGTGCTACTGTTTATATCCAGATGTCCCCCATAGTCTTATACTCTCACGGGCAGGATTTGGGGAGGCTGTGGGCTCATGGGGGTCATGATAGTAATCCACCGATGATGAGTTTAAAGCTAAATGCAATGTTAGGAGGAGGGGGATCCCTGGGTTGTGGCCTAGAAGGGTCTATCTCCCTGCCAACCCCTGCTTCCCACCACCATGCTGTGAACTGTTTCTCCCCAGCCACACCCCTCTACCATGCCAACATGCCTTGGAGCCAGCTAACTAGGGAATGTTGAAACCTTCGCAAATTACAAACCAAAATGAACCCTTGCTTCCCCAAACTGTGGGTGTCAACTGTTGTGTCACAACAAAGAGAAAGCCACCAAGACAGCATGGTTAATAATATCATGGGATTTTAAAATCAGGTTCAATGTTTACCTTGTCATTTTATCCATGATTTATACAAACAAACAAAACAATTGAAAATTCACTTTAAATTTTTGGTAACAGAATAACCTTCAGTTACTTCAAAAGAGTAACTTGTGCCCTACTAACTTCCCATGGCTACAGTAATGTTTAGAAAAGTATTGAGGGCCCTATAGGCACAAAATCAGATGTAAACTGGAGAAAGATGAATCATGAAAGAACAGAGTTGTACTGGGTGAGATCTGTATTTGTCACGGGGAGGGGGGTGTTTTAAGTGTACAAAGTGAAGAGATTTGGGACCTAAAGCATAAATCCTGAAGGTTGCTGGAAATGCAGGGTTCAGGAATGCCAGAACAACTGGAAAATATGATGATAATTCCAGACAGAAGGGAAGCACACAAGCACGGACCCCAGAATCTAAGTATAAGAATATTTTAATTCTTTGCATAAACTTTCATTTATACATTTCAAAGGATGACTCCAAGGAGTTCTGAAAAAACCCAAGTAATAAGATTGTTTAAGACAACAAAAATTGAAAAATTTTCAGGTGTTGCAAACTTTGAGAGGGAGAGAGTTTGGATGTGTTTTCAGTTGAGATTATTGCTATGGAAAATGAAGGGCAAAATGATTTGGGCTGGCTGAACACAGGCATTCACCACCCATCTGCTTGTCCACAAAGAAAAACCAAAGCAACACGTGTACATGGTTCTTCAAAGTGAATGATCGTAAGAGGACACTGGAAGCCAACAGGAGAAAAGCAGGTGTCTTACAAGATTCAGAGACCTGTTCCAGCAGCATGGTAAGGGGAAAACATCAAGCATCCCAGTGCCCGCTGCCCCAGCGTTCCACATGGGAAAGGGGGCATCTCGCCACTACATGGATATCTGTGAAAGGGAGAGACCGCTTGACTCTGCCAGTGTAGATACTGGCAACCCTAGCCATTGGAAACTTTCACAACTCTTACAGGCTTACAGCCTAAATAGATAAGGATCCTGAAATCTGCAGTTTCCTGGATTTGGGAAAGGAATTCACTTTACCTTCCAACAAGCCGCCTAGTGCTACAATTCAGGAGCCATCTTGAGGAGAGACCTGCTGCTATGGTTTCTATCTAGATGTCCTCAAGCAAACAAAGCCTCTTGCAAAAACCCTCAAAATGAGGATATTTTTTAACAAAATATTCTAAACTAATCCATAGTCTACATTCAATTTTATCATTAATCACAGTGTTTTTCTTGGTGGTCTTTTAAATCTTTTGGTTAAAGTTTTAATAGAGAACTATGCACTGTGCTTAACGTATTTTAATTTTAAACAATTTTGATCATTTTTGGTGGATTTTTTTTGTTTGTTTGTTTCATTTTGTTTTTGTTTTTTGGTACAGGGAATCAATCACTCAGGACCTCATGTTTGCCAGGCAGCAAGTATCAACACTGAGCTAACTGCCTGGCCCAGTCTTACTTTTCTTTTCTTGACTCTATCATTTGAAAAAAATTCTGGGCTGGAGAGATAGCTCAGCAGAATAAGCAATTGCCTGGCAAGCACAAAGGCCTACTTCAATCCCCGGTACTACCAAAAAAAAAAAGTATTTTAGGGGCTGGGGAGATGGCTCAGTGGAAAAAGCACTTCTCTGGCGACTGCAAGGACCTGAGTTCAATCCCCAGTTCCACCAAATAAATAAATAAATTCCAAATTTTATGAATAATTTAATGAGTTATGTATAGAGGGTCTCCCTATATTTTTTTTCTCATTAAACTTTGTTTTAATGGTCTCAAAATTCTGTGACAGATTTTTGGTCAAGTTGTTTCCACTAAAAAGTATTGTTTTTAAAAACTAATAACTTAAACACTGCCCCCCGCCCACACAAAATGGACCACAAAACATTCGCCTTTCCTTCTGAAGGTTTTATGATGCATTGTTATCATTAACCCGTCTTTCACTATTAAACTTAAATGGCCAATTGGGAGAAACAGTTCTGAGACCGGTCTTCCACCACTGATTAAGCCTGGGGTGGCAGGTGGCAGGGATAATATTCATTTAGCCTTCCGAGGTGACCTTGCCAGCTCCAGCAGCCTTCTTGTCCACAGCTTTGATGACACCCACAGCAACTGTCTGTCTCATATCACGAACAGCGACACGACCCAGAGGTGGGAGAGGTGGGCAGTAGGAGAAGCTCTCGGCACACGTGGGCTGGTGGACATGGACACGGTTCCCAGTGGAACCACGTCAACAATGGCAGCATCACCAGATTTCAAAAACTTGGCCCATCTTCCAGCTTCTTACCAGACAGCGATTGATCTTTTCTTTCAGCTCAACAAACTTGCAAGCAATGTGAGCTGTGTGACAATCCAGGACAGGGGCATAGCCAGCACTGATCTGGCCGGGATGGTTCAGGATACTCACCTGAGCAGAGAAACCAGCTTCTTCCACTGATGGGTCGATTTTGCTGTCACCAGCCACATTGCCATGCCAGACATCTTTGGCAGACATGTTCTTGACACTGAAGCCCACATTGTCCCCAGGAAGAGCTTCACTCAAGGCTTCACGGTGCATTCCAACAGACTTGACTTCAGTTGTGACGTTGACTGGAGCAAAGGTGACCACGGTGCTGGGCTTGAGAACACCGGTCTCCACTCGGCCCACAGGGACAGTGCCAACACCACCGATTTTGAAGACATCCTGGGGGGCAGCCGCAAAGGCTTGTCAGTGGGGCGAGTGGGTGGGAGGATGCAATCTGAAGCTGCAAGCAGTGTGGTTCCACTGGCATTGCCATCTTTGCGAGTGACCTTCCATCCTTTGAACCAAGGCATGTTAGCACTTGGCTCCAGCATGTTGTCACCATTCCAACCAGAAACTGGCACAAAAGCTATGGTGTCAGGGTTGTTAGTGATTTTATTAATTTGGGTGCTGACTCCCTTAACAATTTCCTTGTATCTCTTCTGGCTGTAGGGTGGCTCCGTGGAATCCATTTTGTTAACTCCAACAATTAGCTGTTTCACACCCAGGGTATAAGCCAGAAGGGCATGCTCACACGTCTGCCCATTCTTGGAGACACTGGCTTTGAATATACCAGGAGCAACAATCAGGACAGCACAGTCAGCCTGAGATGTGCCTGTGATCATGTTTTTGATGAAGTCTCTGTGCCCAGGGGCATCAATGATGGTCACATGATACTTGCTAGTCTCAAATTTCCACAGGGAGATGTCAATGGTGATACCATGCTCACGCTCAGCTTTCAGCTTATCCAAGACCCACGAGTACTTAAAGGAGCCCTTCCCCATCTCAGCAGCCTCCTTCTCAAATTTTTCTTTTTTTTTTTTAATTTTCTTTTTTTATTTTATTTATTTTTAATTTTTTTATTTTATTGAAATACAAATGTCAATCAGACAGTTTCAAGACACCTTAACCATACAGATTCGATAAATGAATACATTGCAAACTGTTTTCATAACGTTTTGGTATTGTACAAGGTGCATACATGATATTATATTTACAGATATTATTTTAGCAGATATCGCTTATCAGTGAATTAAGAGTGTAGCTTCTTGTAACTACTGTTTTATTTGAGTAAATTGATTATTCTTCAAAATGAATGATGTGAATGACTATTCTACGGCATATGACTATGACTATTCTCCAAATATTTAAACTATTGGGTTCAAGAATTTTGATAATTTTAGAAAACTTTTATGTATATGCATCTATGTATGTATGTATGACATGTGAATGTATGTGTAAATATGTATTGCTTATATGTAAAGTTACTCACATAATTAAAAAAATGTATAGCTACAGAATTATATTTATCTCATATGTGCTAATATGTAGGTTATGTAATAAGAATATTCAAATATTCAATATAATTAAACACTGCCTTTATGAAAAAAAAAAGAGTGTAGCTGCTTACTTATCTTATTTTTTTATACCTGAACTATATCAAAAATTCAATAATTATTTTCCTAGTGGATGACCATAGTACTAGAAGCCAACATAACATTCTGTCCAGCCACCATTAGTGCAGATCTTGCCTCTCATAGAATTATGTAGAAGCACAGCGATATCTATCCCAACTGTACTGTCTATACACACACATCATGATTTTTTCTTTCTACACCCCTTCCTTTGTCTACACCTGTCAAAGGTGGGCACTCCATTGACATTCAACTAACTTAGGTGCTTGAACTCGACACCACAATCCAACACAGTCCAGCATTCTACAACCATAGTGAGTTATTCAAAGAAATTGTCGACCATATCCATTTACAGCTCAGCTTAATATTATGGGCTCACGATGTATACTTCATTTTTATACT